>CAEGAE010034919.1:0-16967 GCA_903067095.1 Girardinus metallicus | reverse complement strand
TGTGTTTATTTGTATGTATGTGTCTGTATACATTCATGACTGTATGTAGAGTGCATGCACATAAATTTATATGTGCATGCACATATAAATTATGTTTTTTAACAGTTGCAGGTTAAAAACACTTTATACTTTATTTATTATCTATTCAGCATAAAAACTCAACATTAACATTAACTTTAATCCCAATCCAGTTGAATAGGGAACAAGTACAATTGATTGAAGTTATTCTGTTTTGCGTGGGATGCATGGTGGTGTTATTATTAGTTGCTTTGTGCTATGAAAGTGCTGTGTTTATAGACAAAATGGGGCTTTTCTAAATAGAGTTTGCATGTTCTTCTATTGCATGTGTGGGTTTTCTCTTGGGATTCAAAGTCAGATTTCCTCCCACTGTTCAAAAATTTGGATGTGTCTAAATTAGATATGACTGTATCTGTGTCTGCATATGTGCATGTACCCCCATGTTTGTTTGTTTTTTGACTGACTCTGTACCTTTATAAATGCAGGAAAATCTGTACAGGTTTTGTAACATCCCAGTATGAGACAAAAAGCCACACTTTCATCTTGCAATGTGCAGCTTCTTAACATAAATCTTACCCAATGTCCTCTGAAGACATACACAGAGGCAAACACACTGAAGACCAGCAGCACGCCCGTGAAGACAGCCAATATGAAGACCTCTGTGTAGTCCGGCTCCTGCGGCTCCCTGTAGGCTTTAGATGGAAAACACACATGGTCAGTCTGTGCTGGAATGCAGCAACCCCTGGATGGCAGAGGCTGACTTATAGATTCCCCATCTGGTCGGAAGATATTTATGATCAAAGAACTTGTTGCTCCTGGTGTTACCAAGTTTTGACTGAAGGCATTTTTCAGTGTAGGATTTTGAAACTGGTTGTTTTCAAAAACAGAATGTGCTCAACACAATGAGGCTGAGAATCTGCCTTCTGGGTTCATGCAAAAAACAAAGTGTGTACTCCTTTAAACCACTTCCGTATTTTCAGGATTAGAGTTAATTTAGGATGACAAAAACATTTAAAAACTGGTCATATGATGTCTAACATTAGCTTGTTCTTTTGATAAAGGCTCCTATGGCAGATTGAGGACATAAGGAATGTGATGTGCTTAGAGATGGAAGTTGGGCAGCAAATCCAGTTAATGTTTTAACTTTAAGAAACAACTCAGCCATTGTTTGGCTACTATTCCTCTGCTGCTGGATAAGAGGGGGGTATTATTTACAGCTGCATATCCTGCATGTGCATCTGCATGTAAGAGAGTGCTGTTGCTGCGTGTTCCATGACTGTCCCTATATATCTGATGTACTGGCAGGCTGGTAGCTTTGATAATCAAAAAAGAAGAGAACATTTTATTTCACTATTTATTTTAAATATACACTTGTTAAATGTCAATGTGTTGCTGGTTACTTGTTTCTTCTTTCTGAAACTTAGATGGAAGTTGAAACTATGATACAGTAGTATAAACAATGGATGCATGTTTATGTGTTTGCATAACAGGAACACAAAGGCTACATTTACATTGGTTTGTAACTTGAACCCTTCTGTGCTTGTTTCACAAACATTTGTAATACAAGTTTCACTAACATCTTATTTGCCGGAGTCACATTCAGAGGAACTGGTTTTTACAAAATCAAATATCTTCATGTAGGTATGTGGATGAGAGGAACTCTCTGTACGCTGAAGACTTGTTAATGCTTACCTGTCACCCGAAGAAACCACTTCACCTCAGCCGAATTAGATTTGCAACTGTACAATCCTGAACTGCTCAGGTTTTTCAGATGCAGATGTAGGTGTTCATCCCCTATTGTAGGGTTGATCATAATTTCATTTATCTGTTGTCCATAGGGGTCGTAGCATATCAAATATTTTGAAGTTTGGTTGGTCGTTTTATGGATGGTGCCATCAATTCTGAGATCTTCGCCGGAGAAGGCCACAAACACACCGGTGTTCAGCTTTATCTCTGCAATTTAGATATAAAAGAAGTTCATATTACTGCTAAATAATGATATAGGAGATGAATAAGATTCTGATCAATTAGCTGGCAATTTCTAAATACTTCATGCTAAATATGTCATGCCATCTGAACATTCTCACATTTAGTCAAGCTTCAATCTCTACTTTCAATGCATTTTATTGGGATTTTACTTGACAAAGCAGCACAAAGTAGCATTCTGATGTGGCAGAAAATAATGCATGGTCTTGTAAACAATTCATGTCAGCGGTTGATAGAACCAAGTTCAACCTCAAAATGGCTGCATATTTTTGAGTTATGCCTTGAATAGTCTAGCAAGTCTAGAGAATGAAAATTTTGTCCATTTTATTTCACAAAAGAAAAACCTGAACATCAGACAGATTATACAGAGAGAGACTGTAAGTGCAATTTTCAAGTCTTTCTAGGATCACCCTGTACTTAACTCTATTATCAGTGACAAAGTTGCTTGTGCCTGCTGAATAAAATCACCAACATGGCATAGTGCTGCCACCACCATGCTAAGCTGGTTGGATGCTTTGTTCATGGTGATGTGGGGAAACTTAATTTTTAAATTTCCTCTGACCAGAGAGGAGCAAATTTGTGTTTTCTAAATGGATTAAAGTAAACTGCATGCAGCATGCCTGTATTTATGGAGTGCATAACTAATAGTTGCCATGACAACAGATCATCCTATGAACCGTGGATCTCTGCAGCTCCTCCAGAGTTATCAAAAGCTTTTTGACTTCTTTTCTGATTAATAATCTCTTTGCCCCTCCTGTCAGTTTAGATATGTCACTTGTGGATAATCAGTGCACCATAAGGTGTTTACTCTGCGACATCGTTTTATAACTCTGCTTTAAACTCCACAACTTTTTCCCCTCGCTTGTCTGCTGTGTTCCTTGGTAATCACTATGAGGTTTGTTCACTAATATTCTCTAACAAACTTTTGAGACCTTCACACAACAGAATAGATTTATATATCAAATATTAATACTTAGATTAAATTACGCAGAACTGGAAAGTATTTACTTAGAGAAACAGCTAGTTGCATTCAGTTTTTTTAGTATTATCAGACTAAAGAGAGCTGAATCAAAATGTCTGTTAAGCTTCTCACTTTTACTTTGAAATAATGTTGAAAATTATAAATAGCTTTCCTTCTTTTATATTTATTCATTTAGCACTTTTATGTTGTTTTATCAAGTCAAATTCCAAAAACATTGCCTGAAGTTTGTGGTTGACAAAATATTTATTTAAAGATATTTATAAGAAACTTAAACAGCACCAAACAAGAATTACTTTATCATATTAAATATAGTTTTTCATTTAAAAAAATTCTGACCCATGAAACATATTTTTAACATTTTTATGACATTTACACACCTTAGAAGAAAGTTAAAAATAAGTCATTGTGACTAATGTGATACTAAACAAATGCATATTTGATGAGGAAGACGTCAGCCATGACATCTGTAGCGATCTGAATCGGCCTATGCAATATTGAGAAAGCATTTTTACAGTCTTACCTATTCCATTCATTCCTTTACACACAGAAGGGAAGGAAAATAGAAACATCCAAGCCAAAGTAAGGGAAAGATGCCAGAAGTATTGAGCTTCCATGTCAGGGAAGTTATCAGCCGTCCTGACGGGTTTACGCCAAATGTCGCCTCTCTCTTTGTCTTGGTGAATAAACAGCAGCGAGTTTCCTGACAGCAACAAAACCATTACTTCCTCAAAAGAACGTTTCAATTTTAAGGAACCTGCTTCAACTAGATATTAAAGGGCCAGAACACAAACATAATGTGACCTTCTATCTCTGGCAGCTTACATTAAACACAATGGCCTGATTCCTGATGTGACCTGCTCTGAATTGTGGTAAAAAAGACGAGTTTCTGGTTGCTGCATTTCAGTCAGTTTCTAGGGGTGAATTGCACCCCTAGAAACTGGCTTTCTACCACAGTGAGACAGTGTTGGAGGAATAACTGTGTGAGTATGCTCATGTAGTAGGCTTTTGTGTGTGAGAGGTTGCAATTTTACTTGTGTTAATATGAACCAGGTTCTTTCATTGCTGTAGCTTTCTGATGAGGTTTTGGGATGCTGGAAAATAAACAGCAACAGTTTTCATGCCCAAGTTCATTTGATGGTCTTGTTTTTCATCTGACCTCACTCCTCCTCTTGACTTCTCTGCTTGACTTTTACACCACATTTTTCTCTGGGGGCACTAACGGGCCAACTCTGACCTCACCTCTGCTGCAGCATGAAAACAGACGTGAGCTGGAAAAACATCTGGATGCCAGGAAAGCGTTTTATTTTTCAAATTACACATTTAATGCAATTGATCCTCTCTTCTCCTTCTTTTCTCTCTGCCCTTTTGGGACATAAATCAAGCAGATCTGCTCATAAAAGATGCAGTTGAATAAAAATATTTGCTGCATTTAAAAAAAATCACCTTAAAATGGTGATACCATGAATGTGTACATTCCGCAGTCAAAAGATTATGTTTTCGTCAAGCTAAAGAATGAGACCATGATAAGTCATTTGAAAATATTTCTTGGCTTTAATGTGATCTGGGGAAGTTTAAGTTAAAAACAAACAACTCTGTTAGGAGTGAAATAAGAATAAAAAGAATAGGAATAAGAATAATAAGCTGAAATAATCTGGTAACTTAAGTGTGCACACCTTTATACTAATATATTGTTAACAAACTTTTTATTCAATTTCGACATTCAGGTTACATCCTGGATCTTGACTTGTACCTATTTGCTGTCTGCAAATGATTTTTAAATGTCCTTGTGAATTTTATTAAGCAGATTTTCTGGTCTTTTTACACATTGAGAGTGTGTAACTGCACACTCTCAAGACAAAGACTTATAGTCTCAGTCACAGCATAGTAAAATTTCACTGCGTATGTGCAGCAATAATAAAGCCTATCCTTGATTCATTCATTTAAAATTGCAGGTGCAAGAATCTAGTTTTATAAAAAACAGAGACCTGGAGCAAATGTAGCACGCTGTGTAGTTCTATTGTACAGCTGTATTTTGAGGTGAATTGGCTGAGACCTCCTCAACCAGAAAGAATGACGATCTTTAAAATGCTGTCCTCTTTCTTGAAAACTAAAATGCTTTTGAAAAAAAATAATAATAAACTCACTGTAGAATGATAGACTTTCAGTATTTTTGGGGGTAGCTTTATTACTTTTCCATGATTGAGTTGCAGCAGATTGCTTCTCTCAGGTCACTGTTGATGTCTTTTGTGTGTAGCTTTATGTCAACACACACCTGTGTGCTCCAGACCAGCAAACTGCCAAGACATTTTTGCATAGACAGTTTTATTATTAAAAGCAAATGGCTGCAATTTTCTGTCTTAAGCCTCATGTAAGCACTAAGGCCTTATTGTGTTTATGTATACAACTTGTTTTTATTTTGTTTGCTAAATTATGACATATTTGGACACCTTGTATGTTTTTGTACAACTTGGTTACATTTGACTCATTTTATTACCTAGTAAAGACTGAATCAACTTTTGACAGTCTCATACACAGAAAGCACACAAAAGAAACTCTGTATTTTTTAACATTGCTATATCCCTAAAGGGATATTGAATAAAAAATAATAAAATAATGCATTTTCTCATGCATACCAGACGTTATCTGGTGCTCACAAGATCTGGTAAACACTAGATACCATCTGGGGCACACAAGAAATTAGCTTTTTTATTTACTCCCTTATTAAATGTCCCTTAAGGGGCTCCATCTATTTTTGTAGTTTAAATTTATATTAAATTAGATGCCCAGGTCCCTCTTGCAAATGAGATCTGGATCTGGAGTTTAGGATAAAAAAAATACTACTATTTTCCATATGTCTAATAAAACAGCAATTACTTTAAAATACGTTGATCCCAGCTTTGGAGAAAATATTGTCAGCAGCATATGTTTAAAGTAAATCAGACATTAGTGAAAAGAAACTGCTCTACTATATTAGTACAGAAATTTCATCACTTTGTACAGCAAAATTAAAGCCTCTTACTTCAACTGCAACTGAAAAAAAGGTGATGAATACAAGGGGAGAAGAATGTGAGGCAAATCAGGAAAGTGGGGATCTGTAACACATCTGGCAGCAGTATAGCAGAGTGCATGTGTGTGTGAAAAAGAAGGAGAGTCAGAAGTGGGCGTGTGCTGAGGTCTAAAGATACCACAGCTCTCAAAGCCACTACACTTATAGACGTACTTCAAGGTGTACTGAGATAAACAAGACTGTCTTCATAACACCTCTGTGGGCCAAGGGAGACGAGACGGGAGCATCAGAGTGGATCACAGGCGGATCACTGACAGAGGAGAGAAAGTCTTACAGTCTCATCATCATTGCTGACAACTGTGAGTATTCCATCATTTTTTCCAAAACAGCTTCCAGATTCCCCCCCCCCTTGATTCTTACGTAAGTTTATAAAAAGCTTCAAATTTCACAGCCACAAACCTTAACCACCGCAGCAGAAGATAACTTCCTTTGTCGCTGTTTTCCCTGTGTGTTTGAAACTAGTATTATTTAACAGAAAAATAATGAGTTACCAGTTAATTATTGTCTTTGATGGAACCAGAGTGTGCTATGGATGGAAGCTATTTGGTTTTAGCTTTTAGTTGTCGTCCTGCTCGGTCGCCTGCCTGTTACCTTTTTCTTGTTTTTCCACTGTCAAACATGGAATTTAAAAAGTTTTTTTTGTCAGATTAGAGCAGAACAAACAAACAGACTAAATATTTATAAAATATGAGCCTAGCCATAAAGTCTAATTCAAGTGATTGGAGACAGACAAATATATTGATTCAACTTGATCCACAAGCCCCACAAGTATCTTTGGTGTTTCATTCTGTTTGTTCCTCAGTATGTTTTCTTCCTCTGTCATACATGCTGCCCACGTGTTTTAGATTTATGTTTAGACTTTGATTAGGTCACACATTAATGTGTTTGATTGTTTCCTTTAACTATGATCAGTTTTTTGTTCCTGTTGAAGAAAAGCAACCCCACAGCATGACTCGTCCACCATGACATACCATCATAGTTTTCTGTCATGCGTAGTTTATTACATGGTGACAGATGTAGAAAACTTTACATGGATGTGCAAAGGAGTGCCAAGAGGTCTGGGCAGAGTGGCAGTGCTGTCTTATGAGGTTTCTGTCTCATCATGGTCTTGTTTGAGAAATGTTTTGAGTGGCAGTCAAAAACAAAATTTATCTTTATGTATTCTGCTTTTTAATAACTTATTTGAATTCTAAAAATCTCCTTTTACAGAGTATCGGTGTATTTTTCATTGCCATGCTTTTGCACTCACTCTATGCTGTCATGGCATTCACCTATTGCTTGCAGAGGTAGTTACTGATTTGGAAAAAATATACATTTAGGAGCAGTTTTACTGCACAGTACTTTTTACCTCTATTTGACTAATATTTCTGGATTCTCTCTCTGTCATGGGTGAATTCACTGAAAGAAAAAAATCATTTTTAACAACAAATGCACCACACTCAGATTTATGTTAAAGTGAGACCTCTTTTTCTATGCACAAGCTTTGTGTTTTAATTATAATTTCTATCTTTTGTGCCTGTTGTGCTGTGATATTGATACTGTATCAGTATCGGTAAAACTTAAACTTCTTCACAAGTATTCTCTGACAAACCTCAGAGGCCTGGGCAAATACACACTCCACACTTTTCAGTTTTTTGTGAATAACAAACTTGGCAACCATTCGTCATTGGCAACCATTCGTCATTGCCCTTCTACTTTAAAATTATGCACTATTTTATGTCTTGTTTTTCCACATTATGTCCAAGTACAATACAGCTGCTTTTGGTTGTAACAGGACAAAATCTGGAAAAGTTTAAGGGCACATGATTACTTTTACAAGGCGCTGTAGTTTTGTGTCTGCACTTCAAGAAATTTAACACCACCATCACGTTGAAATTGGTTACATTGTAAACACAATTTAAATGAGGAAAATTGTTACTTTTTCTTGGACCAAGGTGACTTCTGCCTGACATCAGTTCCACATTTTGGATCATCATCAACCCTACAGCGGATGAACAAATGCCAAACCCACTCGTCAGCCAAATTTAACAGCAATGAGGCTGCCAAATAGAACAAACAAAGTACATCCCAGAAACGTTTTAATCTCAACTTGGTGGATAATTCAGATTGGGTTGCTGGTGTGACTCTTGTCCTAAATGTTAGGCTGCCAAAGAAAAAAAGTGACACAAAATATTTGGGTCACAGGAAATGATTGTTGTCTTTACTTTAAATCGGCAAGACAAAATATTATCTGAACAAGAAATTACCTCATTATTTCTTTTGCAAACTAACAACTGAATTTGGAAATCAAAACTCATTGGTTACAAGTATGAATGCAAAACATAAATAGTTTGTGCGATTTAGTTTGTATTTAAAACTATTACTTTAATTGGAGAAACTTGTTCACCAGTTTGAGCCAAAATCATAAACGTAAGACCCTGAAAATAACATTATTATATAACATTTTATTGTCTCATCAAATACTTTTTCCTCCTGTGGAAAATTTTCAGTGAAGTCTATTCACCTCTCTTACCTAACAAATTAGATCATATATTTTGGACAAATATTAGTACTGCATGTTTGAATTGCAAAAATTACCAACCATTACTTAGGGTCAAGCATGCCTTGGTGGTGAGCTAGTAGTCATGTAAATAAATGCTAATGCTGGCACATATGGCTTGAGATGTTTGAAATATGTTTCTGCAAACTTCCTTGACTGAGTGTAACTCAATCAAGGAAGTCGGGCATTTGTGGTTGAGATTACATCAGTAGCTTTTTAAAATATGCTGGATGTCTAAAAGAGGAAAAAGCGGAATACAATAACAGCAAATTAACATCGAGTTGCTTCAATCTTGAAAGTGAAAGTTAGAAGAATCTTCCTTATTTAGATGGAAGAGTTCACTGGCACACTATAGATGTAAGGCATACTAGGCTACACATCCCGTTGTCTGATTTTCCATTTGAATCAAGGTAAGATATTTCTTTATTTTGCTTCTTTAAAAGGCTGCGTGAGATATTTTATTCCCCCACTCATGTCAATACTTAACAGAACTGCTTGAGTCTCATGCTTGACAGCTCTATGATTTTATAATTTTTTTCTCCAATGCCTTTTATTGTTTCATGCAATAAAAAAAAACCTAAAAGATTATAGTTTATTTTCAGCAAAAGGCCACATAAAGCTTTGTTCTTCTCTTTGTATCCTTCTTTTCAAAGGACAGCATCTGTCTCCTGGTCATGGCCCCTTTCTCTGTGTTGATGGTGTTGACGTTGGTTGCCACAGCAACAGAGGCCCGAGCAGGCAGTGAGGAGAATGAGTTGGATTACGGGTACTGGAACTACAGAGAAGGAGGTATAAATTTATGACTTTCAGAGTTCGTAAATCACAGAGCAGCTAAATGAAATGCAGCATAGTGTCCAGATGAGCTTTTTGATATATTCAGACATATATTCTGAATGGAAACCTGATGGTGTCCTGCTCTGGTTTCAGCTGACAGTGTTAACGTGGCCTCAGTACGCAGTGTGACCAGAGTTTTGGACGCCTGGGGGAAACACATATTCAGGGAGATAAAGACTTTACTGCACTCTCAGCCCAGCACTCTGCTGCCGGACTACTCCAGGTAAAATTTAAAACTGGGGCGCCTCAAGAAAGTTTTTGACAGGGTGGCCAGATGAAGGTCCAGGAAACACTAAACTTAACCTTCAGGAGGTTAAGTTGCTTTTATCATATTTCAGGCTGTTTGAAAAATTTATAGTGTGGTGTGAACTTGTATTCAGCCACATGACTCAATGCTGTATAGAAACACCTTCCACTGTGGACGTATCTAGACATTTTTGCCTATTGATCTATACTAAATAGTTCAAGCTCAATCTGACCATTTGTGAAAATATATTCAGAAGTCATAGCACAAATTCTGGACTTGGTCTGAACATGTATATTCTTTGATACAAATCCTTCCATCGTAGCAGTGATTGTGTGTTTAGGACTGCCATCTTGCTAGAAGCTAAACTTTGTTTCTAGGTTCAAGTCTAAAATATTTTCTCCCAGAATTTCTCTGAATTTAGCTCAATCCATCTTCAAATAACCTCTAACCAGACTCCTTTTTCTCATGATGGTGCCACCACCCTGTTTTGCAATTAGAGGGGACATAATGTCACAAAGTTACACATCAGGCAAGCAAAGGGGAAAATTCAGAAGTAAATAGAGCCTATAAATGTCATTTACATAAAAGTATTATGCTAGATCCTATTTAAACACTCTCTGGAGCTAAACCAAACTCCATTTCCAATTTTTATTCTTTGACTTTAACTTTGAGTATTTCACATTCTGATGTGTGGCAGAGTACCAAACTCTATTACACATTAATGTGTCAGCCTGCATTGTCACCATTTGGAGCAACTGAGCACCCAAACTATTTAGCAGCTGAACAAGCCAAAACGGGAAATAAAAACGATTTCACTTTCTTACAGCGACAGCAGTTTCCAAATGTTTACTGAGTCTGCATCGCTTGTTAAAAGAAAGTGATGCAACGCAGCAGTAAAGCTGTCTGAAGCTCAGGACTTTTTTAAATATGTGGCTTGGATGAAATGTGAAATTAACAGATATTTTCACAAGAAATAAACAAATGCACGCCTCATTTTTGAATACTTAAGATGTTATTTAAGGCCAAATTTAGAAGAACTGTTCAAAACAAAAACTCTTTTGATGGCACAGGGACACAGTGGCAACATTACATAAAAACAGCACTGCATTTTCTTGGTATTAACTCCCAGCTGAACTTTTCAAATTCTTTAATATATTTTATTTTTGTAAAGGGCCAGCTCAAATTGGGAGATGTTTTTAAAGTAGAATTAAAAGAATTCATAGGTTCCACATTTTCACTCTGACACAAAGATCTAGGTCTGTAGAGGGTTTTAGTCTTTCACGGGCTCTTTGTACTTTGTTTCCATGGATCCACATGTTTTTGTTTTCCTGAAGCTTTTCCAAATGAATCATTTTATGATTTTCTTTGAACTTTAGCTACGTTTACCTCAAAGTCAGTCCAACACCTAACTGTTTTCAGATGAACATTTTAATTGTTTTTTTTTTTCTTTCTAACTCTTTCTTTTGAGTCATTCAGATATAAGATATTCCTGAATTTATTGGCTGACATTGAGATTAAAATAGAAAATAAACAAATAAAAAAAACAAAGCACTCACATAAACATGCAAGTAGCAGTTAATGTTTTTCTTTAGGTCATATTCTCCCTGGTGAGGAAGGTGCTTTATGTGTGACACTGCACCTCCACTGCTCTTCCTGCAGGGTGCGCCCTCTGTCCGAGTCTCTTAACGACCTCTTTAGGGAAGTCTCTCTGCTGCGCCATCGCATCACCGAACTCTCTCATCGCCTAGCAACGCTGGAGCCCTACCTCCGTCGCCACGGTTACCGCGGGGATGACATGGCGGAGGCGGGAGGCGGCAAAAGGGCTCAGATTCTTCATGGGGAGGCCACCACGCTCGCCCGGTACACCCCTGAGAGCAGAATGACTGCGAGGGGTAAAGGAGTGATGAGGAGGAAGCGGGTGAGGGTGGTCAGGAACAGAGGTGCTGGTTCAGAGTGAGGGGCAGAAGACTGGACTGAGGGAGGAAAGTTGTATATAGTGAACTTTCCTTTATAGTGTGGAGTCTTTGTATGTGAAAGTATGTGCAACACACTCAAATGCAATCCTGGGATTATGAGTTGTCATTGTGTGACTCGACAAACTCTGCAAAACTCAATAACACTCGATAACACTCTGTTTGTTTTAGTATGCTGTATTCCAACAAGTTCCAGTGGCCGGGAATGGGATTTCACAGCTCCTTTATTCACAAATGTGGCCAAAACAAACATTTTATTTTCCTGCTGAAGGACGTTCAGGATATTTGATAACTAAAATACCCAAAGATCAATAAGCTATGGTCGAAAGACTGACTGATGGTTGCTATAGACAGATATGTTACCTGCCTCACTACCGTTGTTATTTCTTAACTTTTACTTTTATCATCAATATTATTTTGAGTGGTTCAAATCTCTAATATCTGCTCTAAGCATGTCTGTCTTTGTTTCTTTTAAAAATCTTTTGAGAGTTTTTTGTCTTGTTTTACATTTTTGTATTTTAAAAATTAAATCAATGAAATGAATGTACGGATGGATACAAATAGCTACTGTCCCGTTTGTTTCACTTAGACATCAAAGATATAATGAAAAGTAGAATTCTGTTAGAGTTTTCTCTGAAATAATTTGGCTAATAAACTCGGTGTATTCATTTTATGTTGACTTGTAGTTTTTCTGCAAATAAAAATGGTAGAATAATTCATCTAATCAAAATGGTCTTAATCTGTTTTCACTATTTCCAGGAGAGTTGGTGTCTTCCGATGATGGAGTGCAAAGAAAAATCATTACCGACACTACGAATCTGTTATTACTTTGTCAACTATAAACATAGGAGTCTATTAAACTTGCTTCATGTTAAATGTTAATTATATTTTGGTGATTTTTAACCCTTTAGAGCCAGGATGTTAATTAAGTTCTACAGTTTTGAATTAAAAACAAAAACAGTGTTTTCATAAAATACAATTGATACCTTTGGTAATTCTAGCTGAACTAAAACAAGAGAACAGTCTGATTTAACCTCAGAAGGTGAGGAAAAAAGTGTGTGTCTTTTCATTCATTCAGTGAATGTAAGCTCTTGGTTTTAACTGTGTTACTACTTGTTTTGTGTTAATTTTCCTGAAATGTTCCAATGTGTTTTACATTGTGGAGTTTGAGGGTCAGTAAGGGCAGATGATATGCAGCAGAGAGATAACCTATCCACTGGCATCTCTCATTAAATTGATACTAAATGTTCCACTTCTCAACACGATTTCCTTAAAGGATAAGGTGACATTTTTTTCACACATCATGAAAAGGTCCTCAGAGGATGAGCTGATATAAATCTTCAGTCGTCTAATTTCTCAGATTTTCAAACAGATTTCTTTTTAGGATTGAAGTGTTTTCAGATTTGGCTTCTTCTTGTCCCCCTTTTGGGTTTTTTAAAGAAATAAAAGATATATAATAAATGAACAAGAGGTGGAGATGTAAAATAAAAAAAGGGATAAAAAATGCAATGAATAAATAATTTAATGATGATAATTTAATCAGCCTTGCGTGTTATTTAATGGGCTTGGCGCTACTCTGGTTAGCGAGGTTAGCCAATCAGATGCTGCAATAGGCTTATTAAACCATAGTGATCATTTAAGTTTTCACTGCTACATAGCAGCAATATAATTATAAAGAAAAATAATATAATAACATAGAAAACATTTTAAAAAATTTAAATAATTTCTTGTTGAAATATTGAATCAAGAATATAATTGAATATTGAAGTCACCACCTGACTCATGACGTCAGAACAAAAAGAGGAGACACATTGATTGCAAAAGCAGAATACATGTTCTTATTAATTTAACTTAAATTAATGCAGCAAAAGAACCCCAAAAAACTTTAGTTTAGAATATGAGTAGCAGTAATATAAATAGGATGTTTAACAAGCAGTGACAGTGCAAGTGCTATACGCTGAAAAAACACACCCAAAAGGGCTGAAACGTACCAAAAGTAAAACCAAGCACCTGGACTACCTGCTGTGGCAGAGGCAGGCACCTCTCTGATGAGCAGCTAGGTTTAAGTAGACTGGGAATACTGGGCCCAGGTGTTCCCAGTTAGCAGCTGATTCAAGACCACTCCCACTTCAGCTGAGAAACAGGCAAACAAAGACAGGATAAAACAGTTGTCAGATGACATTTATTTATTTAAAATGTTATTTCATTAAAGACTTGTATATATAATTATTGAATAATTCAGATGATTCAATTGTGGCACTTTTGCCCTGATTATACCAACATTTTAACAGATGGCAAAATAGTTCCAACTAGCTTGGTCTTTGTGAAATTCTTATGAGACCTCTGACCTCTCACTCTTAACCGTCCAGCACCAAACTGCCTGGGAAGGTTTAAATCCCAGCCCGGCTCCACAATCCGATAATGTTGTTTCTGCCACAGGGTGTCAGCCCTCACCTGCTGCTGTGCTCAGATCTGACAGTAAGTCCCCATCCTTTTGATGAAGACTTACTGTCAAAGTCAGAAGTGACCCTTCTGGGGCGTTATTATCTTCTAACATAAATTTAATATTCTCTTTCTTTACGGCGATGCTGTGTGCTTCTATGTGTAGGTTTGCGGGGACAGGTGTTGAAGTTTACACTTTTATTAAAACTTCGCCAAAGTGTTTCTACAGCAGCAAGCTGCTCTACTGCAGACTGTCACCCTCTCTGCTGTGTGGCCTGGTCCTCAACCTTCTTCCTTTGCCGTTTCAGCTTCTTCTTTCATACTGTAAACTGTATATCCCGCCCACCCTCCTCCAGACCCTCCTCTACTCACTCACTCCTTCCTCCATGCTGCTCGGTGTGGGCGTTAAGCTCAGGCTGTTCTTTCCATTTCGGTACTGTATTGTCGATGCATTGTTGCATCCGATCCAGTGAGGATGCTGCGGGAATACTGTATAACTCTCTCTCGCTGCCTGTCTCTCTTTCTTCATCCCTCCTCCCTCCCGTCCCTGGAGAAAAAGAGCCAGTTGCTAGGTAACAGTTAATTGTCAAGAAGTAGTTACATGTGTTTCGCTGCATCCTGAGCTTGTTGGGTTTCGCGTAGGAGCCGAACAAGTAGGCAAAATAAACAGTTTTCCTTCCATCCTTTGAGAAGAAGATGAAAGTTTCGAAACAGATCAAAACAGCTTTCCGCCAGCACCCCACCTTGTTCTATGTCACCACCCAGGATTGCAGATGTTAAGGAGTCTCCCACCCAATCTCTGTGCAAGGCATTGGTACTTTTTATCCAACCTGCTGGTTTCTTTAAATAACTCCTGTTGCTGGACAAGGCTTTCACAGTGAAGGGTGAGTCTGAGGAGTGAGCGAGGTTTGGGAGCTTTGATCTGTGCTTCTCAGCTCAGTTTGCATCACTTTCCTTCTCCCTCAACAGATTGACTAGCTCGCTCTGTCTTTTTTTTTTTTTCCTCAGGTGTTTTTACCCAAACCCTCTTGTCCGTTGTCGGAGGGTCTTCTAAGAAGAGAGTCAAGGTTAGTGTAGCAGACAGAGGGAAGCAAATGAAACATAAAACAGCAAAAGATGACTTTTTAACCCACAGATAATGAAAATTTTACTAAAACCCTTTCATCTCATTCCCCTCAGAAAGTGTAAAATAGAAATTTAAGCAAACAATTGAGTTTTTGCAAAGTAATTGAAGACAATCTTTTCTTCTACTTTTTATCTTTTCTATTTATTTATTCAGACTAAATACTAGATACCAATTTTCAGTAAAAATCTATGGCAAATAAGTTACAAATTATTAATAAATCAGTTTTTAAACATTTAAAGTGACCAAAAATAGTAAATCTGAATCACCGTATGAGAAGTCTCTTAGTGTTTCTAAAGCAGTAACAGCTGATTTTAGAGCTGAGAAACATAGTTACATTTGAATTATTTCTGACTGTTCAGACTTAATGGTGGCAGCCACATGTTCCAACGATTTACCAGGTTTAGCTGAGAATACAGACATTCAGAGGTTAAAATGAAACATAGTTAAAGGCTCAAAAACGAGTCGCTTGCAAAAACAAAACATTTCCCGCTGTCTGAACACATGGAACCACAATCCTGAAGCAATCATCACATGCACTCTGGAGTGGTTCTGGAAAATCTTATTAATAAACCCTGGACCTCAGTGTCCTTCGAATACAATGGCAACTCAATCACACAAACAAACCCCAAGTGAATCCTGAAGTGGTGCAGCTCCCGAGTCAGAGAGTGGAGGAAAGAAAAGAAGTTGTTTTTCTATTGCAACGAAAATTTCCCTTTAGAAATCAGATACTGTGGCCAGTTGGCCCTTGAAAGGTCCAACTGCTACTATCCAGTTTATCTCGTTTTAAGGAAGGTTTTAGTCATTTAATCAAGATAAGGTTCTAATTTGAAAATGAAATGTCTAAAACTGGTCTGACTATAATTACTTATTGGAAATATTTGCTGTATTACGGAATACAAAAAAAAAAACAATGATGGTACGGCACAGTTCAACAGGATTCCATGAAGACGGAATAAAAACAGACAAACATTCTGACAAAAAGACAAACATTGAGCAATCACCAACATGTTCAGAAGAGTCAAGACAAGACAACTGTGCCAACTGGTTTGCATGGTGGTGGCAGCACCATGCTAAGGGTCTTTGCTTTTACTTTGTTAAAAGTGGATGGAATAAAAAAAAAATCAAGATTACATCCAAAATTTTAAACTTGAGCTCAAAGCAACAACTTTGTTTTTTTTTTTTAAATCTAGACACAGCAAACCCCCCCAAAAAAAAAAAAAAAAAAATGGTTTTGGAGTAGATCAAGCTTCTGGAAAGAATATTGAAAATTTATGAGTTATGGGAGACCATGAAACATCTTGAATGATCTCAACCATATCTGGTTCAAAGAGTGGTCAAATTCAGCCAAAATGTTGGCAAAAATCTTACGGTTTCTGAGGGACATTTATCTAAATAATAGTGGGGTACATGTATATATTTGAGGTTATACTGATACTTTTAGCCTCAAAGAAAATCCACAGTGAATTTAAACATTAGCATCCAACTCTTCCCTGTAAGAAAACATTGCAAAATCATTAAATCACAAGAAAAACAGTTCAATAAATCCTTCCAATTCCAAAATAACTATGACATCAAGTCTGATTTTATATAAACTGCCCAGAACTGTATTGAGCTGCAAACATTTCTTTTTACAGTATTTTCTGTTAAACAAGTGATAAGTCCAAACGAATAGTGAAACATTAGGGATAAAATGGTAATAAAGAATACAATGATAAAACAGGTTCTCTCACTGAATGTACTCTTATTCAAAATT
>CAEGAE010034918.1:0-15819 GCA_903067095.1 Girardinus metallicus | reverse complement strand
TGATTGTTTTGTGCATTTCTTCAGAAGGCATGGTAATTCAGACAGGAGATCAATCTTTCTCAATAACAAACTGTCACGAAATGATAGTTTTAACAAATATGTATGAAACATATTCTTTATTAAAGTTACATGCTGCAGCTTCAATGCTAATACCGTTAGCTTTATCCACTTCAACCCAGAACAGGAGAAAGTTATGACTCTTTAAGTTGACATGGAGTCAAACAGTTTCATCAGATTTTTAAAACTATGCTTCTGAACAGCAATAAAACACATCCAACAATGCAATTGTACAGATTTCACAAACTCAAAAATAAATGCACGGTTACCAAATCTAATCACTGCTGTATCAATATGCAGCAGAAATAGCAAAAATATACAGCTTAGTTACTGAAATCAACTTGAATAGAACATTACAAATTGACTCGAGGAACACAAGTTCAAAATTATAAAGCCTTCAGTTTAGAAAGAAACTCAGAAATATGCAAATAACTATTCTCAGACTGGAGCTAGAAAGCAAACTAAAGTTTCTTAAGGCACAGGAATCTAAAGCTCCTGAGCAGCAAAGTTAACAACAAGCAAAAAGCAGCTGCCAGAGAAGCTTTGCAGAGCAGGAATTTTAATGTGTTGAGTCAAGTTTTAATGCTGTGAAAAGCAGCATTTCTGTCTGACTGGATCTGAAGTAAAGGGAAGACCAAGTTTGCTGCAATTTATCAACTGTACAAGCAATTATTTTAAAGCGATTTTTTTACATGTAAATACGGTCTATACATTGTTATAATAGTTATGTAATGTGACTGCACTTTCAATTATTGCTCATTAAAGTGAGTTATTAAACCTACAACATACAATGTAATTTAATTGAACTTGTTTGTTTTTTAATCGTATTTGTATTGCACTATTTATAGTTATTGTGGCCATTTCTCATGTAAAATATATTTTTAGAATAAAAAAATATATAATAAAAGATATATAATAATAATACAATAATAAGATAGTTCTGAGGAACCTTGCAAAGAAATTTTGCCTGATACGACAAAAGAGCCAAGGCTTTATCTGAGCTCGTGTTTGTTTTTTTATTTTCTTTCTTTCTTTGCAGCCCTGCTCTTTTTCAGTAGAGGTACATTTTCATGCATTTTCCCACAGATGGGAAATGAAGCTCAGTCTCATAGTTTGTTTTTCGTATAACAGAGTCACATCTTGCTTCCCTACCAGTTGCTCCTTGCTCCACTTTCGAGTGATATTTCCCAACTCCTGTGAGTCTTCTAGGCGGGTTCAGTCTTCTTTTTACTACTGGTTATGTTTTATACTAGTAAAACATTATTAGGATAGAAATCCTTTACTTCTGACAGGTCAAAGTTTGCTTTAAAAGTCACAGCTTCCACTGGGCTGGCAGTGCTTTATTGCGGCTCACTGCTGAAATGTAAATATTAGTGTGAAAGCAGAAGCAGTGACATTTTAACTTGGAGAAGAAACAGCTCCCTGGTTAAATACTCAACCTGAATGTTAAGTAAAAACCAATTGATGTCAATATTGTTAGCCTTTAATGGTTAGATGGGAATTTTTAATGACAAAATCTGTCCAATTCTGTGTTTTACTAAAATCTATGCAGTTATAGTTGAAAGGTTTTACTGAATCAAACGCAATTTAACACATTTGAAGGAAGAAATAATTGAAAAAGGACGTAAGTAAACGAAAAACAAGAAGAAGACTCTAAATACCTCTAATCCATTGCCAGAGGCATTTTTTCAAGCAAACCTGCTCTGGGAAAGAATTTATTTTTAATCCTGATTAGACAATTATTTACAACGAAACGCAAAACAAACTGACCGTGACGTTTTCCCTTGGAGAAAAACTAAACTTAAATTGAGGATTCAAGTAAAAGCTTGAATAGTCGCCCCGACTACGTCTGTGATTATAAAATCTTTGGTCGTGTAAAAAACAAAAACATACAAATGAAGTTAATCATTTTAATTGTTTTAATAATTTACAACACGTAGAAGAAAAAAAAACAGAATTTCTCCATAGAAAACAGGTGGTAGCCTGCTTTTATTCAAACTCGTACAGCTTTATGATCCCTTTCCTGCTGATAATCAACTGCTAAATGACCAACATTCAACTTGAACTTTGGCGAAACAAAAAAGTGCAAAAGCTCGGCACCCCGGCTGTGGAAGGACCTAGAAATCGGGCCGGTCCTTCTTCAGTTTGGAGTAATCCATGTTGACTCTGAAAAACTGGAAGAGTGAGAAAAAAGAGAGGTGAAAGGACACAGTCAGGGTGAGGAAGGCAACGTGGACTCTGACGCATGATAAGAACACAAGCTGTGCTTTAACCTGAGATGAAGAAATAACGACTATTAACTAGCATGTGTCTCATTTTAATGTCGTACTTTGTACTGCTGATTGGGCTCCAGCTTGTTCCAGGGCTCGGGGTTGTTTGTGCGATCCCACCTGAAGATGACATGTTGTAGGGGATATCAGAGGTTAAAATATGATGATTTACAAAACAAAAAAAAAATCTTTAAATCACACTATATATGGTGTTACACTGTAAAAACATGAAATCTTACCAAGTATTGTTCTCTAGTCTCTTGAAATAAGACAAAACTAACTTACAAGTAACTTTTCAGCAAGATATAGGAGCTTGTTTTAAGTAAATAATTATTTAATATTGATGAAAAAGTTCCACTGGCAGATACTTCAACTAATAACTTGGGAAAATGTCTTGTTATTGGTTAAGTAATCTGCCAGTGGATCTAGAACTTTCTCATCAATATTAAAGAAATATTTACAGCCTACATGTCTTTGCACTACTAACATATTTGCGCTAGAAACTAGATCAATAAAACTTGGTAAGATTTGTATTTATGCTGTTTTGCAGGTAATATTTAATGCAAAAACATGAAATTACCAAGTATTTTTCCAGTGGAAATATTTTTGTTCACTTGAAGTAAGACAAAACTAACTTTTCAGAGTTTGTTTTACGTCAATAATTCCTTAATATTAGTGAAAAAGTGCTATTTATACTTATAACTTGGGAAAAATGTCTTGTTATAAGTGAAATAACCTGCTAATAGAATAAATATTTTTTGTCAATATTAAGGAATTATTTACTTAAACAAGCTTCTAGATCTTGTGGAAAAGTTATTTGTAAGTTTGTTTGGTTTTATTTCAAGAGTACTAAGATAATTACACTAGAAACGAGACCAAAACTGCTTGGTAAGATTGAGTGGTTTTGCAGTGCAGAGGCGATTCTTCCTGGGGTTCACAACACAAACATTACAATAAAATCACAAAAAACACATATCAAAACACAAAAATACAAATAAACAGCCTCAACAATTTTAAAAATAAGTCAAAAACAAACCAAATAAAATTTCCCATCCAATCAATTCGCTGTTATTTCATTATCTATTATAGATTTTTAATATTCTTTTTAACACTTTTTCATGAATTTTAGGGAATTGTTGACTTAAACCAAGCTCCTATAGCTTGCTAAAAAGATATTTGTAAGTTAATTTTGTCTTATTTCAAGTGTACTAATATATTTGCATAAGAAACTAAACTAGAAATACTTGGTAAGTTTTGTGTTTTTGCAGTGCAGAGATACTGACGAGACGTCGGGATTCTTCAGAGCCAGTCTGGCCAAGTACAACAAGCTCATCGTCGTTCCGCCACCGATGAAGATGAAGAGGGGGATCAGCTGTAGAAAACAAACATTTATTGTGGTAAAACAAAAGCCGATAATGTGATAATAAAGCCTTATTACATTGAATAACAGATAATAACATGAAGCCATGTTATTTCGCATATACAGTCTTTATGTGATGTAAAACAATAGAAAAAGTCACGTTTAATATCACATACAACCAATGCAATTAAACTAAAAAAAAGCATTGAAAATCCCAGATCATAATACCACCCCCACCATGTCTTACTGTAAAATTGAAGAAATGGTAAATGGTTTTTACTTATAATGCTTTACCAAGTCAGAGGACTCCAAAGCGCTTTAATCTACATTTGGTCATTTATACTGAGGCTGAACGGATCAGGAATTCAAACCGGCAACCCAACGGGGCCAGTGGCAATTTCAGCCCAAATATGTGTTTGGTTTCATCCAACCGTGACACATTGTTCATGTCCTAGATGCTTTCTCTGGAAGAAAAGGCAAACCTTTTTCTTAGTACAGGTAAATTGTGAATATAAGTGATTTCTGCTCCGTCGAAAACAACAAAAAAGAAGATATGCACTATATGCGACGCATATGGGTGCTGTGCTAAAGAGGGCGCCAGACGATGGCGGAAAAACTGTCCTATGAAGAATGTATGTGAGTGCGACTGCCTTTACTTTATTATTATTTTTTTTTACATTTGAATCCTGTTTGATGACAGTTATTTCAGTCTATCGAGAGGAGGCTTGTCAATATTCAGGTTAGCTTCTGTTACTGATGTCCAGCTACTGTGTGTTGTAGTTACAGGTGTGTAGGGGTGTGATCTCAGAAAGTATGTAGTTGCTCCCCTGTCATAAACTGTTTATGTGCACAAAGCTTTGTTGATACTCTGCTAACGTTAAAAAAAAAAAAAAAAAAAAAAAACAATTTCGCAACTGCAGAGTTTCTATTAAATAAATAACATATAAGTTTGTTCACGCTATAAGACATTAAAAAACGTGCTCGGCAATCATCCCCCTACCACTACCTGTGGTCTTCGTCATTTCCACCAGTAGCAACATCCGGTTGTTGATCACATGACTCGTGTGACGCGGAAAAAAAAGACACTTCTTTTGATTAAGCCGGGAAACCCCCTCTTTTTATTAAAAAAAAATTCACTTTTTCGAAACTAGCGTTTCGAAAAATGCTAAATTTCGAGTTAATGTTAAATAAAGCTAATTTATTTTCGCAATTAAATATGCGCAATTTTAAGGTGAACAGAGACGCAGCTAATGTCGCTGTTTAGCTAAGTTATGCAAATTGAGGTGCTGAGTTTTATTTTTGAGTTGACGACATTCACTGCGTGAATCCAAAAAAGATTAATATATGTTGTTTTCATGAACCTTTTGATGTACTTTCAATATTTAATCAGTTGAAGTGGATGGGATAAGGCGTTTTGAAATCATTTATCCATTGATGTTTGGGGCCATTAATCTTCTGAAGTCGATTGAATTTGGTCTTTTAATCAAACTTTTCACGACAAAATGCCCCAACCAGCTAAACAAACTGGTAAATGTGTGAGTCACCGACCAGCAGAAGACATAAACATATCAGTGGTCTATTTATATGGTCTCTGCCGTAAAGCAGACTGTTTCACCCCGTCGTCCTTGGAAAAATAGACTTCAGTCAGGCCTGTATGGATATCATACGTGCTTCGGCGACCACCGTGCATGGCTGCGGTATTAATCCCCTCATCTGGACCTTTTCCGGCTGGGATCTCCAGAATAAATCTGGCAGATGTGGCTCCTGAGTGTAAAGTGCAGCAAATCCCAGCAGGTGAAAGGGTAACCGCGAGAAAAACCAGCGCAATTCATTTGTTTTCACTAGAGAAATTAACCCAAATTAGGTGCGTTGGTGTTTTAATCGTCCATTCTTTTCATTTCTTGGTGGTTTTCATATATTTAAAAAAATAAAATTAAGCCATTTAGGTCAAATTTTAGGATTTAAGGTTATTGGAAGGAAAAACCTCCCAAACATTTGCGCTCAGATCCCAATAATGTGGATTTATTTTTATTTATTTTTAATAGTATTTAATGAGTGATCGCCCTTTCGTTTGTAATTTACGGAATATTTCAGCGATCGGGAGCGCGCCTCCCCCTCGGCGCGCACGTCTCAATGTCAAATAAGGATAATAAGCACAGAAAAAAAATAAATTAAATTAAATGCCAGCATTTGAGACTTACAGAGGGGTGACTCCTCATCTGCTTCCGGACCACCGAGAACATGGACATGGCGGAGGGTCTTTTCGCAACAGCAACCAGAGTCTGTTGGGTTTGTAGGAATCTGCGGACAAACAGGCAGAGCTGCTGCGGCTCTTCTTTCTGCAGGCCTGGAGGCACGCAGCGCAGCTGAACACCCACTCCTCTGCTGCCAGCCAATCCCAGCCGGGTACGAGAACCCCAGTTACACCGCGAGGTTGCGGACCTCTTAAAGAAAAATCACCTGCTGCCGCCCGTCTCTGCCTCTACAGTCACACTTTGCCCACGACTTTGATGCATTTCAATAAAAGATACTTGGTTTTTAATTTTTAAATAAATAATAAATCAAAACTCCATCAAGGTACTCTCCTATGTTTGTGCACCTTTTGTTTAACCTCGCCTTTTTCTTCCACTCAACTTTCCATTCATACACTTGGACAAAAAAAAAAAAAAAACCTCTATTGTTCTTGTACAACATTCTAATTTCTGACAAATACATAAAATATACCACTTTGTTCAACTGAATTACCACTAGAAATTAACTTTTAACTATATTATACTTTACACTTAGTAAAGTCAGAGTGATGTTTAACATTTTGTTCACAAACACAACTGGAAGGAAATGTTATTACTCGCATAGAAGGAAAACAGCTCAGGCTACCTGAGAGTTGCTAATATAGATTCTGTAAATCAAAACTAAAATGGTATCAAATATTTGGGCCACACTGCAAAAAAACAAACAAAAAAAAAACACTAATTTGACCAAGTTTTCTTCTAGTTTCTAGTGTAAATATCTTAGTACAACTGAAATAAGACAAAACTAACTTACAAGTGACTAACATGGGTAAAAATGTTTTGTTATGCCAGTGGAACTAGAACTTTTTCATCAATATAAAGCAATTACTGACTGATAAACTCTTATGTCTTGCTGAACGTTAGTTTTGTCTTATTTCAAATGTACAGAGATATTTGTGCAAGAAACTAGATCAAAAACTCTCATTTTAAAAATGTAATAAACCCTTAAAAGCAGGTCAAAACCCATTCAGATCCAAATTAGCCCAAAACACAGGTTTAATGTTTTTCTTGTGCTCCAAAAACATTTTCCTACATTAATTGAAATAATTCAAAAGTACATAAACAAAACTAAAACAATGGTTGCGACCAGCAGGGGGAAAAATCTTTATCATCCTTTAAAATATGGTGGTAAAAAACAAAATGGCTTCACTCACTGGTGATATATATATATATATATATATATATATATATATATATAAATAATTTTGTTTACAAATCTTTGTGAATTTAAACGCCCGCACCAGCAGAGGGCGCTACAGAGTCGGAGTTTGCATTTGCGTTGGTCCAGAAACGCAAACGTGCTTTGGATTCAACATGAAAGGCAGAAGTTATAAAAACTAGTTTTTATTTTACATCAGTACAGAAGAGACCAAGTCAGGGGTGTCCAAAGTGTGGCCCGGGGGCCTTTTGTGGCCCTTGGGCTGATTTTGTGCGGCCCCCTCAAACTGCAATTCAAAAGTGATACAAGTTTTTAATAAGGGTTAAATAATTACCAACATAATTTTCTGTCAAAGTATTCATTTTTTTACAATCAAGCTTTAAAAGAAAATGTAAAACTACATTTATCCAGAGACCTTTCCTGAAAAAACAAATTAGCTTTTTTTTTCTTTTTATTAAACTTGGCTAAATATAGCAAGTTTTTAAAGAAAGTGACCTAAATTCTGTTATTACTGAAAATAAAGTCATTCAATCAAGCCAAAAAAAGGTAAAAACTACAAGACTTTCTTTTAATACAACAAAAGTGCAAAATCTACAATCATGTAATCGTAAAGAGAGAAAAAAGAAGCAAGTAGTACATTTCTGCCAAAAAACAAAAATTTTGAAATTTCTGAGTCTCAATTGTTTGATTTTTGAAAGATTTTTTTCTAGAAAGTGTCTGAGTTTAATCACTAAATGTCTGAGTTTTTGGTGGAAATTTACTCCACCTTTTACTTTATTATTATTATTTTTTATTTACAATAACCCTAATCCTACAACTTTTGGATTGACAATAAATATCCATTTTGAAAAATTAAAAATTGGGCTTCTTCATTCGCTTGATTCTAGGCTGGGTTTTTTGTGTTTGTTTTTTGACGGATGTGATAAAAAGTTTGAACTAAGTGGAGAAATGACAGGAAGCAGAGTTTATCGTCACACTAGGTTTATGTGGACAGAACACAGAACCTGAGAAAACAGCAAATTCCCAACATCCAAACAGAAAGGAAGCCTTTCGTATCAAATGGAAAAAGAACAACTCTATTCTGTATTTTTAATAATAATAATTAAAAAAAACAAACTACAAGTTAGTCAAAAGATCAATCAAGTCTCCATCACCATGCTCACTCACACACACACACACACACATTTGTCAGACATTTTACCCAGAAATGTGTGAAAAGTGGGGGGGAAAAACAAACATCCTCTCCTGGAAGTGCATAAAACTCCACCCGATGATGAAAAACCTGCCACAAACGAACATCAACAAAACTAGAAGTAACAGGAGATTTTTTTTTTTTTCCTTTTAGCTTATGCTGCAGGTAACTGATAAAGACGTACAAAATACACTTTACTACTCTTAAGATTTACAATGAAGTACAAAAGGTATGAATGTAAAAAAAAAAACAACAAAAAACAACAACAACAAAGAATTGCAACTCAAAGGTGGCAGTTCAATCTGTGCAAACACATCTACCGGAAATAAAACTAGTTGATCGACTTGTCAGCTGGGCAGAACGAAAACGTATCAAAGCAAACATTACAGGCGACACATCTATACCACTAAAACTGGTTAGGTAGTCAACTAGGCCGTGAAACCTCAAAACTATCAACATAGTGTCAAAAACACACCTTTCTGGTGCATTCTTGATACACCAACATCGAAAAAACAACACCTTTAACTACCAACTCATACATATTTCTACAAAAAACAACAAACTACCTTAAAGCAGGAAGCTGAAGCTCTTGGGTATAAATGCTACCCAACTCCAACAAACGGAAATTTCCCTTCAGCCTTGTGTAATAAAACTAAAAAAAGCGATTTCATTGTCTTCTCTTGAGTCAAGCAAAGATTACCAGCTGATTTGTCTCGCACTAGCAACATCCAGTTACACATAAATATCTTTGAATACCTAAAAAAAAAAGGAAGAAAGCTCATTTTAACAATAGGTGAGTGTTCTCAGAAGACCTAGACTCCTGATATTTTGGACAAACATAAAAAAAAAGAGGAGGATCTAGGCAGGAAGTGAAGTCAGTAAAGTCAAAGCTCTGTTGTATGTTTTTTTTTTTTTTTTTTTTTTGGCCATAAATTTCTTTGGAAAATAAAACTGATTTAAATTTAAACGTTTTGAGTTCCTGGAAGCAAATTGTAGCTTATGAAGTCTTTCCTTTGGGTTTCGACGGAGCTCAGAAGTGTTCACACCCCCGGTAAAATGTCGTTTTTTTTTTTTTTTAAATGAAATCCTGATAAATAACCAAAACTTTCCACTTTTAACGCGACGTATTCTGAACTGATCTGCTACAGAGAAAAGATTTTAGGGGGAAAAAGCAGCAAAAACCCAATTCAGTAAGTTTGAACACTTTTGTTTTGATTGCGCTCAGATTTTCTACCATCTTCCTAGTCAATCTGTTAGCTCATTGGTTAAAGGTACCAGTCATAAGAAGGCTACAAATGAAATTCCTCAGCATTATTTTCCATAGCATTTCGCCATGAGAAATTTATCCAAAAACAATGGAGCCAAACCAAGAGTAGAACAAAACGTGAACCCGTCAGGAAGGCAACAGCAGCACTGGTTCTATATCAGACCACATATTCTATTATCCATATATCTAGACTAAGAAGAAGGGAGAATTTCCTAAAGAGGTAAACATGGTGGTGGCACCATGATGCTGTGGGGTTTGGTTTCATTTTTTTTGCTAATGGTGGATAAACTTCTGAAAACTTTCATGAATTTTTAACGCAAAACCTTCAGGATTTCTGCTAGAAAATAAAAATTAGAAGTCCAAACATACAGTTAAGCACAAAATTATTGTATCGAATTATTATATTATTTTAATTTTACTGGGACGTGGATGTAACATGAATGTCTGTGAAGCTCAGCCGGACGGAGCCGAGACTCACAAGCCGATTATTGAGAAGGATATGAATAATTTGCAGCACAATTTTTAACAAAAATGTAAATAAATACAGCTATATTATTATATTTGTTAATATAAAACTCATTTTATAGTTTTATCATGTTGAGAAATAACATTTTGGTTTAAGACTTAAAATCCAAATATGTCAGGAAATATGGATAATGTGGGGCTTAAATGTAGATTTACAAACACAAATGGATGAATTTGGATTAAAATTAGAGCTAAATTTAATGGACGAAGAGAAGAAGTCACAATAAAAGGTGGAAAGAGTTGATTTATCAGGAGAAATGCCTAAAATTTCACCGGGGCGTTTACACTACCATGTCATTTATCTGCCGCTCCTCCAGAGTTATTGATAAATCAGGTTATTTTGTATCTAAAGAAGAAGAGCAGTTCAAACACACCTGTCCTGGTCCAGGTAAACATTTGCATCATTTTCACAGAAAAGAGCTGCAGCTGTGATCAGAAGGCCAGCGCCTCTCCCGATGCGTCTCCCAGCACGGCGGCGGCGGCGGCGGCCGCGGCCAGATCCGGGGAGGCGCCGCGGTTCCCGGCGGACGGCGTTCCCTGGCCGGAGCAGTTCCCGACGGGAGAGACTGTGAGGCTGCGGATCAGCAGGTCCATGGAGGGGAACAGGGGCTTCAGCAGGCTGACGGGGCAGAAGGCCGAGCCGCCGTGGGGCGTGAAGTTCACCTTGTTGGGGTCAGGGCGGGAGGAGACCGGGGCCTCCTTGTGGTGGTGGGGGATACTGCAGGAGAGATCAGGATCGGGGTCATCATCGTTAACTAAGCAATTTAACTGAACCATACAGGAGGAAAACAACAACTTTTATAAAACCAACCGAAATTACAGCGATAACATGTTTGTTAATATATTTATTAGCCTTTCAAATTGATGTGAAATTCATTTTAGTTGACGTCAGCTGTCTGTAAATTACGGCGCCACGTGGCAAAATGACGGCAGCAAAAGCTGAGAGCAAACACCAGCGTTGGGTAGTAACTAGTTACATTTACTCAGTTACATTTGGGAGTGTTTCTACCTTCACTCCAGTAATTTTATTATGAAGTATATCTACTCTAACTCGAGTAAAACTTCTGGATTTTCTTCCCACTGAATGAAAAACAAAGATGTTGTAACCAAAACTTCACCAGACGCAGACACACACACAGCTGCAGGTTTGGTAAAGTTTATAAGTTTTTTATTGGAAGAAACTGATTTGGAAACATTTATTTTGCCTGATTTTGTGATTTTTTTTTGTTAATTATGTAAATTATTGTCATTTGTGTCCTTAAAATACCAAAATTCCCACTTGTTACTATATAATATTTAAATATTAAATGATTAATAATCTGATTAGCAACTCACTACTTGAGTAAACTTTTTACCAAATACTCTTTTACTTGAGTAATTTCTTGGATGGATACTTTTACTTGATGTAAAAGTTTATGTCGAAGTAGTGCTGTTCTTACTTGAGGACAATTTTTGGACACTCTACCCAAACCTGCTTGACTGCTTGGCAATAAACCAATAATTTTTTTTGAAAATAGTATTTTCTGTCGAGAATTCGTTACCCAGTTACAAAACCATACCTCGACCTTTCTGAATTTTGCACCTAAAACTAAATAACTACTGAAAACTAAACAATATTTAACAAATACACAGAATTAGACAATCAAAACTAAACTACAATGAAAATCCTAAAACTTTTATAATTCTGGTTTCATGAATGTGCAGGTTACCAAGTTATGTGCAATGCGCCTGAAAAAGGAGCTAAATGTCGTCACTGTAAACCAGAAGCTGTTGGTTTAACTCACGAATCGCAGGGAGTGAGAGACAAAAAAACCAAGACAAACAGGAATGAAAACGCAGCTTCACTTCCCATTAGTGATTTTACACCCAGTAAGTGTCAACAGTTCAGCTCATTTTCAGTCAATAGTGCAAAACAATTTCCACACGTCGCGAAAAGTGGAAGTGAAACCAGATATTCTCCCAGGCTGAGCAGGAACTACGCTAAAAGATATTTTTTTTCGGTTTATCTACATTAATAAATAACTAAAAAAATAATCTAATTTTACGTTGCTCGTCAGAAAAGATCGACGCGTCAGACTCATCCGAATCCTAAGCCAAATAACAATCCTGCTGTTATTTGGAAAGTTTGTTCATTTCCTATAAACATTCAGTTGTTTTTTTAATGCACAAATATTCATCCCAATCACTTATATATATATATATATAAGAAAGTCAACACATCAGTCTTGCATGTCGATGTTATAAGTATTTTTTAGAAGCCGATTAATTCTTTGCTACATTTCAGGCAAAATAATGTTTATTTTCCTATTTAAAAATGGATTTATTTGTTATTTGCACATTTTATTGTATTTTTAAGCTTAAATGAAAAATTTACAGAATGTGCCTTTTTTTTTTAAGACGATTAATCGTCACAATAATCAACAGAATAATCGACAACTAAAAATAATGATTAGTTACAGTCGGAGAGGGGGAGTAACTTGTCGCATTTACTCAGTTACATTTACTTGATTGAAATGTAAAACAATTTACCTTTAGGAGTATTCTTACTGCTCTGTACTTTTTACTTTTATTATGAAGTATCTCTACTCTTACTCGAGTAAAATTTCTGGATTTTCTACCCACTGAATGAAAAACAAACATGTCGTAACCAGAAATTCACCAGACTCAAGACACACAGCTGCAGTTTCTGTTAGAATTTTATGAATTTGTATTGAAATAAAACTGATTTGGAAAAATTTTCTTTTGCCCGATTTTGTTATTTAATGTTACTTGTATGAATAATTGTCATTTTTGTCCTTAAAATACCTAAATTTCCACTTAACTTCATATTATTATGCAATTTTTAAACATTAAATTATTAATAATTTGATTAGTTACTCAGTACTTGAGTAAACGTTTTATCAAATACTTTTTACTTGAGTAAAAGTACTCTGCAGTATCGCTACTCTTACTTGAGCATAACTTTTACCTGTTTGCAGCCCTAAAACTTCACCGATTTCTTTTAGCCGTTTCCTATTCTAATTAAAATTTGTGTGCTTAAATATCATTTTATCAGGCAAATCAAAGCATTTTATCTGTATATCTGCCAAATTAACAACGTAAAAACATATTTTTTACATTTGCATTTCTACAAATGTTTTGTTAACAGGTGGTCTTATCAATACATTCTGCCACAAGCGGCCCCTTCAGGACGTTTGTGGTCTTGGAACTAAGATCATCTGGACGTCCCTGCAGCAGCAGAACGGTACCTGAACTCCTCCCAGACTCGGACCTTCTCGCAGCCCTCTGGAGGTTCTCGCTGGAAGCAGAAGCTTTTGTTGAGTCCTGGAGAGGAGGAGATTTGTGGCGGCTGGTTGAGCTCGGCCTCGCTTTGGGAGGACACTGGAGACAGCGGACACTTCTCTCCTGAGCCTGAAACAAAAAGGGAAAAAAATGAAAATAACCTATTTGTTTGCTGCTTTATTAAAGGAGTCATATTACTCTTCCCTTGGCAGGTTAGGATGAGTTCATACAAAACAGTTTCGTCATATTTTTTGGTCAAAATCATTCTTAGATAACGAGAATGTAGTCCGATCAGTGAATGAGCTGTTTTAGGGCTCTGTCACTTTAAATCCAAACAAACAGCTTCTGGCCACATTTGCACTCGCACCTGAAAATGGCTGCAAACAGATGCGTAATTATACAACCGTATATCTTTGAAAAGCAGAAGTGGAGCTTCCTGCACAAACATCAAGAGTTGTTTCTGGATGATAAGTCAACAACAAAACACTTTTCTTTTCCAGCAGCCATTGTACAGCACATACAGGGAGTTAAAATGTATCGTTTTTCTCTACCAAAAACTGGATGACAAAAGTCTTCAGTTTGGTGCTTTTGTCACAATTAACCCTTTTTTTGTTTAAAGGTATTTCAAGATTAATTTTATTTGATGGTTTGTTTATTTTGGACATTTAAAATGTCTTCCATTTCCAGTGTTAAATGTTCATTACAATTTAAAGTTCATTGATTTATTTTGCCAGTATATTACTTGAAAATGTTCTCAAAACAACAATATTATCATTTATCGTGATAACTTCTGCGTCACTTTGTTGTCCAGTAGACTTTGCGATTGCGACAGGTTTAGTGAGCGTCGAATGAGGGTTAAGGTTTTTGAAACAGCTCGTTTTCCAGACACCAAAAACACATCAACTTATTTTTAAGCGCTTGGGTTGATTTTAAAAGCCAAATGAAAATATAAAAACATCCAAAATGTGGATTTATTTTGCATAATAAACTATATAAACTAGCCTTGGTGAGGGTCCAGAGGAGCATCTAGAGCGTTAGTTGGAGGTGAGGCGCAGGGGGAGGAGCAGTTGGAGGAGGAGGAGAGGGGTGTGGTGGCGCGGTCGCTCTGCGAACCGCTGCTGCAGCTGTGCAGAGGCACCGGAGCACGGTGACCGTCTGGGACTTCAAGCAGCTGACGAGGAGGAGAACAAAATAAATCAGGCATCACTGTGATTTTCTGAGGACGGGAGACATGAGAGACACCTACCCTGTGCTGTGGGGGAGGAGACTGGCTGATGAACATGCCCTCCAGCTCCTGGTTGAGGCCCTCCACGCTGCAGCGCAGGCGTGGAACCAGAGTAGACAGAGGGGAGAGGGGGATGGGAACCGGCTGGGTCTGAAGACACGAACACGTTCCACTTAGTTCAAAACCCTTTAAAGGCAGCTCCTGCCTTCAGTTCAACAGCCACACAAATTACCAGTTCAGCTATTTCATACAAATCAATCAATCAAGATTATTTGCATTCCAGCAACAAGACAGTTCAAAGTGCATTACATCGTAAAAACACACAAAAAATACAAAGCTATAAAACACAGACAACAACTGTCCAGCTTCAACTCCACACAGGTGGCTTCTTAGTCTCGATTTAAAGGAACTCGTCTGCAGGTTTGGCTCCGCCCCCCTCGTCTCTTAGCTCTGCCCAATTTTTCCAACTGGTCTGAAAGTCTTTCAGATAATCTGATTAATTACTGCGAAAACCACCAAATATTACCAAGTATTTTTGGTCTAGTTTCTAGTGCAAATATACTGACAAGTCACTTTTCAGCAAAGAAATAGGAGCTTTTTTTTAAGTAAATAACTACTTTAATTGGGAAAGAAGCACTTATTCCACTAATAATATAGTTTTACTTTGTTATTAGTGAAATAATCTGCCAGTGTAACTTGTACTTTTACATAAATATTAAGCATTTACCTACTTAGAACAAGCTAAATATCCTATTTCTCGCCGAAATGAGAGAAAGTTAGTTTTGTCTCTCACACACTACTAAAAACTCACACACACACATACAAAATATTAAAATTGCACATATATACTATTAAAATGTCACACATATGCAATTTTTCACATACGCATAGATAAAAGACTAAGATTGCACATATAAACTAATAAAATATAGACTCACCTTTTCTATGTGTGAGAAGGACTCAATGTTTGTATGTGAGAGTGATGTCACGGAAGAGGCGGGGCATCATTTGGAGATTAGATCGCGCATGCGTTGTTACGACAATGACGTCAGCTTCATGCTGGAAACTGGAGCTCCACGGTTTAAGCGGCGTTTAGCTGAAGGCTAATCCGATATATGAACGCTAATTTCGGCCAGCCGTTCTCTCCCGCTCCCTCCTCAAGCGCTCGGCGGTTCACTTAGGGCTTATTCC
>CAEGAE010034915.1:0-20863 GCA_903067095.1 Girardinus metallicus | reverse complement strand
GAACGAGATCGAGGATACAAGCGGCCGAAATGGGTTTTCTCCGCAGGGTGTCTGGGCTCTCCATAGAGAGAGAAGCTCGGTCATCCAGGAGGGACTCGGAGTGGAGCCGCTGCTCCTTCACATCGAGAGGAGCCAGCTGAGGCTCGGGCATCTGGTCAGGATGGACGCCTCCTGGACGCCTCCCTGGTGAGGAGTTCACGTCCCAGGACACGCTGGAGGGACGATGTTTCTCAGCTGGCCTGGGAACACCTTGGGATTCCCCTGGAGGAGCTGGAAGAAGTGGCTGGGGAGGAAAGTCTAGGTCTCCCTTCTTTAGCTGCTGACCCTGCGACCCGACCCCGGATAAGAGGAAGAAAATGGATGGATGAAAACAACTGCAGCGACTGGTTTTACTGGTTTAAGCTGGTCGAAACCAGTAAATGTATCCATGTTTGGCAGAATATATCTTGCTTGTTCAATTATTTAATGTCAGAGCAAACCAAATTACCCAGGTTCCAACCCAGATTCTTACTGGTACTAAATCTTCTGACCCACCTTGTGACGCATGTCATCGGTTTTCTCCTCCAGATCTTTGCTGTCCTGCAGCTGCTCAATGACCTTCAAGACCTGCAGGAGAACATGAACCCTCGGATTAATCTGGACCTTCCTGATAGTGCTGATCAACCAGTTCAGACACCGTTTCCATATCAGCAAAGTGTGGGCTGGACTTCCTGCTAGGCTTGCAGACCTGTTTGCAATAAACACTGCTGCAAAGTTCTAACCCTTGTTCTGGTAGGTTCTGACTCACCTTGTGCTGCAGCTCCTCTGCCTTCTCCCTCAGATTTGCGCTGTTCCTCTGCAGGTCTTCAATGATGTTTGAGGCCTGCAGGGAGAACATGAGCTGTCAGGTCAATCTGGCCCTTCCTGGCGGTTCTGATAAACTGGGTCTAACTGGGTCAGACACCAGTCCACTTCAGCAGATCGACTTGGATTTCCTGCCAGGGCAGAGGATTTGTTTGCAGACCAGACACTCGGCTCGACTGCAGTCCAAACAGGGAGGTTCTAATCCCGGTTCTGACACAGGTTCTCACCCACCTTATTTTATTTGTTCATGATTTCATTTGTTTATGGAAGTATGCTACTGACCCTTTGCAGCTATGTCACTGAATCACTGGAGGAGCCTGATGTACGTGTGAAGTGAGGGACGGCGGGACTGAACAGAGCGACTGAAATTCTTTCCCCAAGCTGTTTCTGCCACTTTCTCCTTTTTCCAGTCGAGCTCATTTGTCTGTAAACCTGACTCACCTGGTTGGGCTCAAAGACGCCAGGATTTACAGAAGCTAGCTCAGAAACCGCCCCAAACCTCCTCCCTGCAGTTTGCTTATCACCATGGAGTTGAAGACGCCATCATACACCTGCTTCAACATACCCACTTTCATCAGCACTGTGAGGGTCATGTTCTTTGATTTCTCCGTTTAACACAATCCAGCCTGATCTGTTCTGTGAGAAACTCCAGAAGACTCAGGTGGAGCCTCAACAATCACCTGGATCCATGATACCTGATGACAGACCACATGTAGGGACTGGAGGACTGAGTGTCCAACCAGGTGGTCAGTAACACAGGAGCACCACAGGGCTCTCTACTCTCTCCATTTCTTTTCTCTCTCTACACTTCAGACTTCCAGCACAAGTCTGACGTCTCTCATCTACAGAAATACTCAGATTACTCTGCAATTGTTGGTTTACCATAGACAGACAAGAGGCTGAGTACAGAGGGCTGGTGGATTTGTGTTATGGACGGAAAAATCTAATCATCTTAAATGTGAACAAAACAAATGAGATGATTGTTGTCATCTCTTCATCGATCATCTGCTGGGGCAGCAGCATCAGAACCAGGGACCTAAAGAACAGCACAATGTCTTTATCTTGGCCCACCAAACAACCATTCACCCCAACGTGCCAACAGGAAATAGCAGCCACATGTACTTTCAAAGCAGTACCTTTTCAAAGGCCAGTATGTTAGAAACTGAACACTGTACTGGGTCCTGCCCTTTACCAGAACACCAGGTGGCGAAGACTACCCACCTGTTAGCATAGACAGCGAGCGTGGACAGCACCATGCATTATCCATTGTACGTCCTACTTCCCCGGCATACTTTGAGAAAGTGTATCCAAGCCTTGTAGGGGCCAAACCCAGAGCTGGAGAGGTTCCAGGTTGGGATGGAAAATTTGACCCCCCATCTGAGAAAGAAGATCCCTTCTAGAGGGTAGACAAATTGACAAGCTGGAGAAGAGCTTGTGTAGCTGAGGAAACCAAGTCCTCAAAAACGGGGTCACCAAGAGAACCATGTGCCCCTCCTGGAAAACCCTGAGGAGAGTCATAAAAACAAGGCTGAACTGTGGGAAAGCATAATGGAGGGTCTGGGGCCAGTCGTCCGCTAGTGCATTGTGACCCAGAGGGTCACAATTGTCTATCAAGTAGAAACAATGGTGACAGTAAACTGCATCCTTGGAGGCAAAGAGGTTGATATCTACTCTGTCAAAGACTCTCCAGAGGCAATTCACCACATGTTAAAAATCAACTCTCCTGCAAGTGACTTCTGACAGGACAGAAAATGTTTTATGGTCCTGGGATATAGGCTGGAAAATTACGGAGCTGATCAGGTCAGAAGGTGTTGGGTCAAGCACAACATTTTCCTTGACCTGGTCCCACCTGGGTATTGATCTGGGTATTGATCAACATCTTGAGGGGCTACAATGACAACAGCCCTAAAGACACCATGCTAGATGCAGTCATAAGCATGCCCAAAAGGCTAAGATACCGCACAAGAGGTGACAGCATGTTGCGTCTGAACTCTGGGGGCATGCTCAATGTACTGTTGACCTTCTGGGGTGAAGAGCAAGCAGTCACTGAGACAGAACTCACAGCGATGTCCAGGAAGATTGTCTTCTGTGAGGGAATTAGACTGTTTTTCTGGCTATCTCAGAAATCTGAAAAGCAGCCCCAGGCTCCCCAAATGATCGAGCACCAACTTGGTGTCCTGGCCCGCTTGGTTGCGGGTCACTTCGTTCAGGTACGAGAGGATTCTTAACCCTTGTACCTGCAGACAGAGGGTCACTACAACACACTGGGTGAATTCTCACTGGGAGACAGCAAAAATCCAAATGGAAGAACCCTGAACTGGAAATGCTTCCCTTGGAAAGCAAAACAAAGAAACTGCCAATGAGGCAGAGCAATCATTGGTGGAGCAATACAGCACATGAAAATAAGCTTCTGTAAGGTCTATGGAAGTGAAACAACTGTCTGGGGAAATTGCCTGCGAAGCTTCCCTGGTGATCAGCATGTGAAAAGGTACGACCTTAAGATATATATTCAGAGGTCCAAGACTGAAGGTAGACCCCAGGTTTTCTCCAGAACGAAAACATACTCAGAATAAAATTCCCCTGGATTCATCAGGGTTTTCACAGACATTATAGCACCCTCAGCCACCAAGCTGCAGATTTCCTGGTGCAGTACCTGTGCCTTCACCAGGTCACGGATGGTCATCATTCTGAGCTGCTCAGGGACAGGGGACCAGCATCAGAATTAAAGATGGTACCCTGGGACATGGTGGACAGCACTCACAAGGCCAGAGTGTGGGCAACCCAGCCGCCAAGCTGTCTTGGGGTAAAATAATCGACTGAAACATACTCTGCAGGCCCCCTGTCCTCTTGAAAGCCTGTGGGGACGCCAACCAGACTGTGCAGCCCGAAAGGGCCGTTAAGTCTGGACATCAGCCCAATCTGCCTGACTTGGAGCAGGTCTCTGGACTGATCTCTGACCTGGAACTGGACCCTGGGAGGTAATGAACGAAGTAGACGGGACTGAGGACTTCCGTGAGGAACCGGCAGCCGCCCAAGTGCCAACTGATTGGCGATCACGTCTGCTAGTTTCTGCCTTGTTTGAGAGTCCTAAGCTGTGTGATCCAAGGCATCCACAGCCTTGGATCGCTCAGCTTGCCAAAGCCACAGGAAGGGCCTGTAGTGATCTCCTACAAGGCTCAGTAAGTGTGGACCAGTGTAGAGTGTGCGTCCAAGCTCCCTCATCATAAGAGCCAAGATCTGCAGAGATGCATCAACCAGGCCATGGGTGGAGTGGTGAAGTGAAACAGAGACAGCATCAGATGGGAAATGAGCATTCTACCCACCTGTGTGTAATACTAAGATAAATATCAGCTGTATTTTCTGTAGTTTACTGCCAAACTAGTAAAATTATATATGAACATACATAAGTTTATTTCAAACAAATCAATAACAAATAAAATATGTACGCACACAGCCGCCACCAGTTCTGTGGCAGCTTCCACTGCCACGAATCGAGCTCGCTGTCTGTGCACCAACGAGGTGAGCGACTTCCTCAGACGGATTAGCTCGACTCGAACCATCGACTTGAATGATGGCTATACTGGGAAAAACAACTGGGGGAAAGAATCAGGCCAATTCTCCCGTCCACCACGGCGCCTCAGCCTGGTGAAGTGGCAAAGGTCAATAAACATCAGCAAGAAGTTGGTCGCCACTCTGATGCTGTATGATAATGACACGTACAAGTGTCATTATCATTATTATTATAATTATTGTTATTATCATCAGACTGTAAATGTGCTTGTCCTGCTGTGAGTCAGTTTGTAATTATTTTGTTGTGATGTAATATAGTAATATTTGTTGGTTCTTTAGCAGTGAATTGAACAGATTCATTTCTGGTGAATTCAGTGACTCATATTTCATTATATTGAATTAATAGTACAATGAAATCAATTTTCACTTGTCCATAAAGTTCATTAATCCTGCTGTAGTTATGAATACACGTTTCTCCTGTTTGTTTCCTGTTTCAACAAAACATGTTTGAAATGAACACATGAACACATGAACACATGAACACATGAACACATGAACACCTTGGACTGCAGGTGCTCCGTCTTCTGCTTAATATCGTCTCTGTTCTTCTGCAGCTCCTCGATGAGATTCAAGGCCTGCAGGGACAGAAAGAACCGGGTTAATCTGGACCTTCCTGATGGTTCTGATAGGCCGGCTCTAATCGGGTCTCATTTCAAATGATTAACATCCAGCCGGGTCCGTCTGGGTTCCGCCCCGGTTCTGCTCTGTTAGCTCTGAGCTCCAGAGGTCCGTCACTCATTAACCTGCAGGTTTCCCCGACGGGCCCGGCGGGTCAGCCGGTAGCGGTCCGCTGCTCGTGGCTCTGTGGGGGTCCGATCGGCTTCATCGCCCAGAGGGACTGGCCCGGTCCGGCCCGGTCCGTGGGTTCTGAGATCGCCTGAGCCGTCCGTCTGTCGTCAGCGGCTTAGAGCAGACCGGCTCCGTTGTGGTCCGGTCAGCAGAACCGGAGTAGAACCAAGCAGCTCCACCATCGACCTTCATTAGAAATATGACCTTTGACCCCTGGAGCTCCCAGGAACACCTCGTCCATTTCCCTGGGGAATAATTATGACGTGACACAGAGGATCATCTGAGAGGGCCATCCTGGGTTACCATGGCAACTACCGTGCTGTGGAAAAGAATCGACACCACTGCGCAGCGGTCCGGTACCGGTTCCGGCTCAGTCCAAACCCACTAAAGAGCCCCAGCCTGCAGTTCTTCACTCTGATGTGAAAGTGTTCAGGTTTTATTCAAGCAGAACCTGAGCTTCACCTGGCCGGGTTCTCCTCACCTGTGACACTCCGTCCCCGGAGGTTCGGAAGTCGTCCCCTCCGGTTCCGTCCAGAACAGAGACCGAGTCTGTCAGTTTCTGTAGGTGGGAACCTGGCGGAACCAGCTGGTCCGACACGGAGAGGTGGGTCGGAACCTTCACCGGAGCACCCAGCGGTACGTCAGGCACTCGGTCCCCGGGAGGGCTGAACTTAAAGCGGGTCGTGGCGTCCCGCAGGTCCAGCAGCTTCAGCATCTCCAGCAGCAGCGCGTGGAGGGCGCTGAAGTTCACCGAACCTTTGTGAGGGGAACCGATGGACAGGTTGAGCAGCTCGAACAGGCTGATGTTCTTCTCCATGTTTGGACCAACGGAACCTAACGGCTGGACGGTTAAAGAGACGCTAGCATCGGCGGCGAGGAGACCTCAGCCTCCCCGGGCTTTGGGACCGGAACACGGGCCGGTTCTGGTCGGTAGACGAAGTTCTGGTCCGGTTCTGGTGCGAGTGAGCAGCCCCGCGGTTCTGGACTCCGTCTGCGGGAGAATGTCGGAACTTTGATCCAACCTGGATCCGTTAAACTGCAAAGAAGATCCGCATGCAAAGCTAGCAGCATTCAGCGGAAACTCGTCATGAACCTTTCAGAATAAACTTCATGTCAAACCACGACGTGTTTCTGAGAAATTTTATGATTAAAAAAAAAACCTGCGTTACTTAGTGTCGGTTGATTACTTCAGTTTATTCATCTAGAGAAAAGTATTATTTAAAGACGTTACAGAAAACAAATTACTAGAGTTTTCTTCTTCTTCTTCTTCTTCTTCTTCTTCTTCTTCTTCTTCTTCTTCTTCTTCTTCTTATTATTATTCTTATTATTCTTATTATTCTTATTATTCTTCTTCTTATTATTCTTCTTCTTATTATTATTATTATTATTATTATTATTATTATTATTATTATTATTATTATATTTTATTTTTTATTTTTTTACAGATCTCTAAATGAGTGTGAACTCCTTTTATGGTCAAATAAGATGTCACTCTGGACTCCAGAACCGGTCCATGGTCAGAAGACCGGTTCTGTAGGGTTCTGTGATCCTAAAGTGACCTATCAGGAGGCCGTTCCCATCTTCTCTGACGTCATTTATGTCAGCGTAATTTACGTAGCACATTTAAAACCGTTCAAACTGTTTTCGTTTAACTTTACAAGTTAAATTAATACAAGTAAGAATAAATAATTCAAACTGTATTGAAAGCGCATGGTTCATAGTGGGAATAAAACATTAGAAAAGGAGAAGAAAAGAGAAAGAAAATAATTATAATATTAATAATAAAACTGTAGTACAGTTAAACATAGCATAGTGCTAAAAAATAGCCAATAAATCAGCAGGAACAGTTAAAGAGCTTTAGTTATTTGGATTACCTGGACTAAACGCCAGTTCAGTCTAATTTAAAAATACCCTGAAGTTAACTGTAACAAATATTTTTTGTTGAACTACTGATGATTTGAGTCCCTCAAAGATGCTTTAAATGAGTCACATAAGATTTAAAAATCTGATCTTTCCAGGTATTCTACCAGTTCTTTTATTTTATAAAACTAACCGGAAATTAAATCACCAACTCACTATTGCTTTACACGGCACATTTCCACGTTCAACACACGGCGTTACCCGTTGCTAAGCAACAAAAAGCAGCCACGCCGCATTTAATTATATATTTATTGTAACCTCAGAAATCCAAAAATCATAAAGATAATCTAGATCTTTCTAGAAACTCGTCACTTCGCATCCTGAAGTGGGAAATCTAGTTGGAGTGTAAAAAGATAAAATCTTGTGATGAAATATAATTTGTCCTAAACAAAACCATTCAACTTTTACAGAATCTGTCACTTTAAGACCTGAATCTATGAAATGCAAAAAATGTTTCAATCGCTTTATCCGACAGGGAGGTGATTATCTGGAGGATCTAAGCAGTTTTCTGACTTAACCCTCGTGTGACCTTTACTCCCCTTGACCTCCGGGTCAAAAATGACCTGCCCTAACAAAAGCCCCAAAATAAAGCAGCTTACTTGAATTTGAAATCCAAAATCTATTTTGCATGATGACACAATCTGTTATTTATCAGTTCAACTAATTGAATTTATTTTTATCATGTATGTTTTAGTTACACAACACAAAAAGACGATCAACAGTATTACACTTTTCTTTTTACAACAAACCAACTGTCATAAGTTTTCTTTTACACAGTAATTATATAAATGAGAAGTAATTACTTCTGAATTAATTATACTGAAAGGAAAAAAGTCAACAGTCACCAGTTCATTCTTTTGTACTGTTTAGGACGTCAATTATGAAAATACTTCTCTCATACAACATCCTTCAGCATGAAATGTTGGAGGATGCAAAATTTTATGTTTAGATCATTTTGCAGGATTTATGTTCATCTTGCAGATTAAGATGTTCAAAATCTTATGTTTAACATCCTGCAAAATTATATAAGACGTCCAACATCTTGTGTCAGACAGTTTGTGTGAAGGTACAACGTGAGACCTGTTGGACAGTGAAACATCTCCTCACGGCGTCAGCAAGGAACAAACTCGGGCTTCTTTATTTAGGGCCTTTATAGCCTCTATACTGAATTTGATTTTATTATGTCAGAGATTGTTTTTTGTGTTTGGGAGCTTGTGTGATGTGAGGGGTTAGCTGCAGGGTAACAGAGAGAAAAGTGTATGTGTATGTGAATTTTACCCAAAATGATAACAATCGTATGTATTTATAATGAGATTTTTAATCGATGCATATGTTTAGTACCGCCTAGTGGCGTGGTGAGTAACTGCATGCAGCTCTTCACTACTTTTACTTAGTCATAGTTTTCTAGATCAACAATTAACAAAATACTGTAAGAACTTCTAACATCTACGAATGTAATTTGTAAAGTTAAATATGACCCTCTGAGTGGGAGCTGCGCTGACCACTCGGTCAGACTCACTGTGTCTTCTTTTATTTTTCAGCTGTGGCGCCTCTTGCATGCAGTTAGAAGTTACTTTGTGAAGAGTGATTTATTCTGTCATGCTAGTGAAGAAGGTTACACTGGTGCAGGTCAAATACAAGTTCAATTCATACATCAATCCAGTTTATTTGATGTGTGTGTGGGTGCATATGCAGGTGCATAGGGGTGTGTGTGTGTGTGTGTATTAGAGACCGTTTCTGTGTGACCTTTGAACTTTTTTCTGCTGTTTAAATGGTTTTATAATCAGAAATGGCCCATAAGATAATCCTTGTACCTGATGGCGTACAAAACAAAATATCACTTTTTCTAATGATGGGGTCAATTTAGGAAAAGTCGTAAAGTTTCAAGTGGGAAAAAGAAAGTTTATGTAATTTTTTCTACAGCTAAACATGCTAATGGGTCACTTTTATCTGACACACAATCAATCAATCAATCAATCAATCAATCAATCAATCAATCAATCAATCAATCAATCAATCAACCTTCAGCAACAAGGCAGTTCAAAGGGTTTACATCCTGAAAACATAAACACATCATACAGTCCAACGTTGTAAAAACCAGTAACAAACATTACATTTTGTCAAGTGCCATCGTTAAAATAATCAATACACACCAAATCGATCAATGATTCGTTCACTGCTGCTCAGACGCAGCTCTACACCGTTGGGTTTAGATTTATCGTGTTGACGTGAGATCACAGCTGTGGGGAGGAAACGGTTCCGGTACCTGGTGGTCCTAGTCTTTGATGACTTTCCCAGCTCTTTTCAGACATCACTTCCTGTAGATGTTCTCTATGGCAGGAAGTGGAGCTGCGGTGATGCGCCGGGCAGCTTTCGCCACCCTCTGCGGCTCCTCCCGGTCCGAGGCGGAGCAGCTCCCGACCCAGACTGCGGTGCTGTTGGTCAGGATGCTCTCAGTGGTGCAGCGGTAAAAGTTCACCAGGATTCTGAGGACAGCTGGTCTCAGAAAGAGCCTTCCTGACCGGCTCGGCGGTGGTCCAGGTGAGATCCTGGGACATGTGGACGCCCAGGAACTGGAAGCTGCTCCACCACCGTCTCCTTGCACGATGATTACTTATTTCAAGACATAAATGAGTAAATACATAAAATCACAGAAACAATACTTTTAATCCACAAAAGAAACTGATTCTGTTGTGTACCTGGCTGTATGTGTCTCTGACGGTTCAGGTCAAAGTTCAGTCAAATCTCTAGTTTCCAGCTGTAATAACTGAAGCTGTGTAGATCTATAACTCTAGATTGGTCCTCTTTAATAACTTCAGCTTCTGTTTAAAATGTTTTGGCACATCCCCACATTTATCTGTTCTCACCGTCTGTTCAGTGAGTGGACAGGGTCAAAGGTCACCTGGTGACAATTGTAGAACTGTGTATCATCTGTGTTGTCATGGTAACTGATCTCATTTCCTGTTATGAGTCAGTGGGAGCATATAGATATTGAATAAGACGGGTCATAGGATAGAGCCTAGGGGAACCCCACGTGACCTCTGACCTCTTCAATGGGAAAGAAATCCCAGTTCTTCATGTCAGACTGGAGCCGGTCCAGAGAGTCCAACTAAGTGATATGTCACGGACAACAATGAGGTCCAACAGAACCAGAACCGTTGTTCTTCCCATTTGTATTTATATGAACCAGTGCTCAGTACAGCGGTAACCATGGAAACCAGCCTGAGGTCAAAGCGGCTGGTTGCCGTTAGGATAATGGGGATCATTCAGAGGCAAAATGGCCGACAGATGGATCCATGTATTTACAGAATTTTGGAAGTCAATAAAAAGAAAAATATTGGTAAATTATTTTAATTATTGCACAGTATCAAGCAATAAAACAATTAAACAAAAAGGACAGACACATAAAATCACCTGTGGTTTGACAGGAACCTTTTCAAACAACCAGCAGTTTGATTTTTCTCTTGGCTCAACGTTTTCTATGGATAGGTTTTAAATTGATAATGGTATCTTCTGCCAGCCTGGCGGTAAGCCTGGCAGTTAGCCTACCTGTTAGCCTGGTCAGGAGCAGGCTAGCTGCACAGGATAAATTGCCATGGTAACAAACACGCTACTGCTTTAGTGAAACTGAATCGAGGTTCAGTTCAGCCAGAAAATATCGGCTTAATAAACTTTCTTGGTTTTAGGACCCAGAATAAAAACCGAGCCGTTTCTGCTGAGATCCAGAACTGAAGCCGGTTCTGTTCACGTCGGCCATCTTTAACCCTTTGGTTCCTGCTGTAACCAGATAAGCAGCTGATGTTTCAGATATGATTTTATTGGCAACAAAAACAATCGATCATCCATAATTACTACATTTAATAAATATGAAATCACCACCACTGATTATTTCCCTTATTGACTCGGATTAAACAAACCCTGAAATCAGCCAGATGAAGGCCGGAGCGTTTTAACCTGGATTATCTGCTGGGTTTGGAACCAGTGCAGAAAACTGGTTCCAGTGCCGTTAAACTGGTTCTTCCTGTGCTGGTCCAGAGGAAGTCGAAGGCGGAGCTCAAAAATTTGCATGAAAACAATAAAACTGAGTTTCTACTCTCTAATTTCCCTTTGAGATCAATTCAACTAAACTGGACAAACTCTGAATGAACTCCAGTTCAAAGGTTCTGACCCGATGACTTCCAAGTATTCACAGAACATTTTGTCACATTTTGGCCTAGTCCAAACCCATACTTCGGGGACCAGAACTATGCAGAGGGAGAAAAATGATCCAAGATTCCCGAAATTATTAATTGATTTTTTTTTTTTTTTTTACATTTTAATAATCTGAAAAGTGTGGTATGTATTTATAGCCAGACTAATGGACGCTGCCGCCCTTAAATAAACCCAGCTCCAGTTAGTGCAGGGGTGTCAGACTCCAGTCCTCAGGCCGCGGTCCTGCAGGTTTTAGATGAGCCACAGGTACAAAACGGCGGAATGAAATGATTAACGACCTCCTTCCTGTGCGGGTCGGTTCTCCAGAGCCTTGATGACCTGGTTATTCTAGTCAGGTGCTGCAGCAGAGGCTCATCTAAAAGTTGCAGGACAGCGGCCCTCCAGGACTGGACTTTGACACCTGTGTGTTAGTGTGTCATTAAAACTGAGATGTTCTGGTTCTGGTCTCAGAGGTTCTGCAGAGAACCCAGAACCAGCAGCAGGTGAGGAACGTCTCCAGAGACAGGTTGGACCACCTGGACACCCACGTCTCCTCTGAGTGACCTGTAGTCTCCAGACATCTACAGCAGCAGCTTCCTCAGGTCTGATCCGCTCCAGGTTTTCCCTCCACCATCCAGCAAGGCGAGCTTAAAGAAAGAACCAGTTTATCTGGGAGGACAGCGTCTCCTGGCGTCCGTCCACCCGGGCGTCTCCGGGACGCTTCAGATGCTGTCGTAGTCCGAGTCCCTCCTCCTGGACTCGGCCAGCCACTCGGCAGCAAAGAAGGACACGGAGCCCAGGAAGCCGAAGACGACGAGGATGAGGAGCTGCCAGTGCAGCAGCAGGAAGTTGCTGTAGAAGAAGGCCACGGCGGCCATGATGGACTGCAGAGAGAAGGAGAAGAGTTAGCGGCGGTCCGGTTCCACCGAGTTGGAGGCCGGGCCGGAACCAGAACCTGGATGAACTTGAAGACAGCGAAGGCGGGGGCGCTGTTGTCCCGGAACAGGAAGCCGATGATGCTGAGCAGCTGCGTGTTGAAGCAGCTGTCGCCAAGGCCCAGCAGGAAGCTGCAGATCATCGCCACGGCAACACTGCAACACACAGAGAGGTTTACATTTGTACAGGAACCTTTTCGAAAGCCAAACTGTTCCAGTATGTTGAGTTGTAAAGGAGAGAAAACGATCAACGTCAGCTGTCTCACACCAGCCATCCCTCCCCAATATGGAGGCCCAACTCCGCTCCACATGACACCACATACTGGTTTAACAGGATTCCCAGTTGTGTTAACTTTACATTCCAACCTGATCCAAACCCCCTGGGGTTTGTAATGCCAAACACAATGCAAGAAGGTGCAATTCAGCAGTTTGTGTGGATGAACAAATTTCTTAAGCTGATCAGGTGACCAGCAAAGACCAACAGAGACCAGTAGAAACCAGTAGAGACCAATAAAGACCAATAAAGACCAGTAGAGACCAACAGAGACCAGTAGAAACCAGTAGAGACCAATAAAGACCAATAAAGACCAGTAGAGACCAGTAGAAACCAGTAGAGACCAATAAAGACCAATAAAGACCAGTAGAGACCAACAGAGACCAGTAGAAACCAGTAGAGACCAATAAAGACCAATAAAGACCAGTAGAGACCAACAGAGACCAGTAGAAACCAGTAGAGACCAATAAAGACCAATAAAGACCAGTAGAGACCAACAGAGACCAGTAGAAACCAGTAGAGACCAATAAAGACCAATAAAGACCAGTAGAGACCAACAGAGACCAGTAGAAACCAGTAGAGACCAATAAAGACCAATAGAGACCAACAGAGACCAGTAGAAACCAGTAGAGACCAGCAAAGACCAAGAGAGATCAGCGGAGACCAACAGAGACCAGTACAAACCAACAGAGACCAGTAGAGACCAACAGAGACCAGTAGAGACCAGCAGAAACCAGCAGAAACCAGTAAAAACCAGCAGAGACCAATAAAGACCAGCAGAGACCAGTAGAAACCAGTAGAGACCAGTAGAGGCCAGCAAAGACCACTAGAGACCAGCAATGACCAACAGAGACCAGCAGAGACCAATAAAGACCAGCAATGACCAACAGAGACCAGTAGAAACCAGTAGAGACCAGCAAAGACCAACAAAAACCAACAGAGACCAGTAGAGACCAACAGAGACCAGTAGAAACCCACAGAGACCAACAGAGACCAGTAGAGACCAGCAAAGACCAACAGAGACCAACAGAGACCAGTACAAACCAACAGAGACCAATAAAGACCAACAGAGACCAGTAGAAACCAGTAGAGACCAATAAAGACCAGTAGAGACCAACAGAGACCAGTAGAAACCAGTAGAGACCAATAAAGACCAGTAGAGACCAGTAGAGACCAACAGAGACCAGTAGAAACCAGTAGAGACCAATAAAGACCAGTAGAGACCAACAGAGACCAGTAGAAACCAGTAGAGACCAATAAAGACCAATAGAGACCAGTAGAGACCAACAGAGACCAGTAGAAACCAGTAGAAACCAGTAGAGACCAATAAAGACCAATAGAGACCAGTAGAGACCAACAGAGACCAGTAGAAACCAGTAGAGACCAAGTTATTTGCTGAACTTTTTGAAAATGTGCTGGTTTCGTGCTTTGCTTCCTCTGGTAGCTAGATACTGGAAGCATAGAATGACTCTGACCTGCAGGGGGCAGTGGTTCCTACCTGGGTGTGATGAAGGCCTCCAGATCCGTGCCGCCCTCTGGCGCCAGCGGAGCATCACTGGCGATGTTTAAGAAAATCAGGAAAAACGCCACAAAGTGCGTTATGAGGCCCAGCAGAACCACCGGGTTCCGCCCAAACCGGTTTTTCTTGTTTAGCATCCCAAAGACGCCCCCTCCTGGAGGGAAAGGGAAATAGCTGGATAAACAGCTCCGCTGCAGAGTCCGGACCGAACGGGACGCTCCAACCGGACCGGACTGGCTGCTTACCTATGATCTCTCCCAGACCGATGCAGATCCCCGAGATGCCGATCAGACTCTTGGCATCGGACCCGAACCGGGTCATGGCGCCAATGCAAGTTCCGTACACGCCGCTGTAGAAGGTGAGCTCCAGACCTGAGAGGGAACAGAACCAGAACTTCTTTAGGCCCAATCATTAATCTGGGAGAACCAGAACCTCACTGAGCTGCAGGATCGTTAGACTTTTAGAACCTTGAAACTAAATTGAGTCCACTTGGTTTCAGGTGGTTCCGACTGGGTCGGTTAAAAGTCTCAAAACCGGTCCTACAGCAGAACCCACCTGTGTATCCGATGGAGGCGCTCAGCAACAGCATCTCCTTGGTGACGGAGATCCTGCAGGCCTGGACTGGAGACAGAGAGCAAAGGTCAGGAGGAGGAGGAGGAGAAAGAAGAGGATGATGAAGAGTGTGTTGTTGGTACCAAAAGCATCCAGAGCCTGACTGCAGAGATCTGGTCTGGATGAACTGCAGAGACAGAAAACACAAGACTCAGATCCTCGAAACCCGAAGCTTCATCAGCCTGGTGGGGGAAATACAGCCTGGTGGGAAACCAGGCTGTATTTTCCCCCTGCCAGGATTCCCTTCACAAAGTCTTCAATGCCAAAGAGGAAACTGGTTTCTACCATCCAGGGGGGTGAATACTTTTTACAGCCCACTGGCAACCTCACCCATCTGGACCTGAACCTCACCCGTCTATGGACCTGAACCTCACCTGTCTGTGGACCTGAACCTCACCCGTCTGTGGACCTGAACCTCACCCGTCTGTGGACCTGAACCTCACCCGTCTGTGGACCTGAACCTCACCCGTCTGGACCTGAACCTCACCCGTCTGGACCTGAACCTCACCCGTCTGTGGACCTGAACCTCACCCGTCTGGACCTGAACCTCACCCGTCTGGACCTGAACCTCACCCGTCTGGACCTGAACCTCACCTGTCTGTGGACCTGAACCTCACCCGTCTGTGGACCTGAACCTCACCTGTCTGTGGACCTGAACCTCACCTGTCTGTGGACCTGAACCTCACCTGTCTGTGGACCCATCTCCGGACTCAGTCTGTAGTAGAGACTCTGTTGCCTCAGAACCGGAGGAAGACTCCGGGTCGGGGTTCCTGATCAGGAAGAAGAGGAAGCAGCCGACCAAACTGATGACGGTGAGAGAGATGAAGACGGTCCGACGGTCCTTGTCTGAAAGATACGGAATGAGATGTGGCCAGTCTGAGCGAGTCATAGCGAGTCGGGGCCAGTCGTGGTGAGTCGGGACGAGTCATGGCCAGTCGGAGCGAGTCGTGGCGAGTCTGAGCGAGTCATGGCAGTCGTAGCGAGTCGGGGCCAGTCTGAGCGAGTCGGGGCCAGTCGTGGCGAGTCATGGCAGTCGGAGCGAGTCGTAGCGAGTCGGGGCGAGTCGTGGCAGTCGGAGCGAGTCGTGGCAGTCGTGGCCAGTCGAGCGCCGCCTGCTGCCACCTGCTGCCGCCTGCTGCCGCCTCCTACCTGTGATGTGGACGTGGCCGTGCCAGGCGCAGTAGATGTAGAGGTTTCCGAAGAACAAGCTGCAACCAGAGGAGATCAGATCAGAGACTTTTGCACCAAAACGGCTGCAGATGGAAACTAAACTGATAACAGACTCAGCTTGTTCAAAGGTCCTCAGCATAATTACAACAATGGAAATAAAAATCTCATCTATGGCACAAATAGCAGAGTGGACATCGGCAGGCGACAGGCTCAGAACGAGACAAGCGAGTCGCCTGTCGGAGGCCGACGCTCACAGGCGAATCTGCCGAACGAGGAACGAAGATGCTGTTAAAATGTATGAAACTGAAGCAGCTTCCTCTGATTGACCTGCGATCAGGAAGCTGAGAATAAACTGACAGGAACTCTGAGACCAAAGCTCCAGCTGGAAAGATCCACACAGAACCATCAACTCCCTGGGTCAGAACCGGGTCAGAACCGGGTCAGAGTAGAAAGAGAAATTGGTGTGAATACTTTTCTTCAGGGTCCTGGTAAAACCCTTTCTGTGGTTTCCTTGGTAACCAGACCCTCACTAGCATCAGCTAGCTAAGCGCTAGCATTGGTTCTGATTCTGCTGGATGACCTGGTTTACCTGAACTGGAGCAGCGACCAGAAAATGCCGCTGTTCCTCCCGATGGATCGATCGGTGGAATTGATGGCCAAAACGTTTCCCTGAGCCGTCCACAAGACTGGAGAGAGAGAGAGGTTAGACGAAGACGAAGAGGAGGAGGAGGAGGAGGAGGAGGAGGAGGAAGAGAAGGAGGAAGAGGAGGAGGAGGAGGAAGAGGAGGAGGAGGAAGAGGAGGAGGAAGAGGAGGAAGAGGAGGAGGAAGAGGAGGAGGAGGAGGAAGAGGAGGAGGAGGAAGAGGAGGAGGAGGAGGAAGAGGAGGAAGAGGAGGAGGAAGAGGAGGAGCGTCAACTGTACCTGCGGCGGCCACGCCCACCAGGACGGAGGCCGTGTAGAAGCTCCAGGTGAGCGGGTGGATGAACATGGCGATGTAGCCGCTGGAGACAGGAGACGGGTCAGAACCGAGTCGGAACCGGGTCAGAACCTTCAGCTGTGTGGCAGGAAGTGGTACCTGTACAGGATCCCGCTGAGGAACATGGAGACCTGCGGGCCGATGAGCGTCACCACGGAGGGCGCCATCAGGTTGGAGGCGGAGAAAACGCCGTAAATGATCGCCATGCTGGGAAGGAGGAGACCATCAGAACCAGGACCTGGACCAGGACCAGAACCAGGACCAGAACCAGGACCAGAACCTTACCTTGTATAGCCGCTTCCATGAAACTCGGTGCTGTTGAAGCTCTTGATGACGGTTTGCTGCAAACACAAAGAGGAGGAGCTTCAGCTGCTGATCCAGAACCAGAACCAGAACCAGAACCAACCCACCTCAATGTTTCCACATGTCTGGAAAGCTGTGAACATGAACATGAAGCCGAAGCCGAGGATGACGATGTTCAGCAGCTTCTTCCCGTCTGGACCCATCGTGGAGGATCTTCTACGCCCAAATTAGGAAAACTTCCTGCAGAGGACAGGAAGTAGAGACAAACAGGCTGCATCAGAACCGACAGAACCACCAGAACCGACAGAATGGTGGTTAATGGTGGGTCCAGAACTGGGCTGCAGACTCTCTGCTCTCGTCTTATAAGTTAGCGAAGGAAGCAGCATCAGGCAGATTCTCAGCTGAAGCAGCTTCTCCAGCAGAGAACTACTGACATTTACAGGGAAAAATACTTTTCCTACAACGTAGTTTTTCTTTTGTTGAAAAATATTATCTTGAATTATCTCTTCGATTGCTGGATCCTCTGACCGTTGGCTAACTTCTCTGAATAAAGAACAAACATAAATGCACTGGCTCTGATGGACGCAGCTCTCATCATCTGGTCTAGTTAAAGCACAGTTAAAGGGACAGACCGGCAGTTGGTTCCTGAACCCACACCGAACCGAACTGGACCAACGTAGATCCTGTCTGTCTGGGGAGATATTCATAAATGTTCTGATCCATATTAGAGTCAGAGAGATCCAAACCCCGCGAAGCAGCAGAAGGTTCCGACCCAGATGGGAAACTTCTGGAGCTGCAGATGTTTCCCTGTCATCGTTTAGAACCCAGGAAAGCGGCTCTCTGTCATGATAAAGGCGGATGTGGCGTCCAGTCAGGCGATCTAAAGATACAATAATAAGCAGCAGGAAATGACTCACCACCCGAACCCGAACCCGAACCCGAACCAGAACCAGAACCAGGCTCGGCTCGCTTGTTGAACCCAGCAGCTGCTCACTGGGTCTCCAGCTTCATGTCTCCCTGCTGCGGGAAGTTCGAGGAGAAACGCGGATGATCTCAGGTGGGAACCGGACCGACCGGGAGTCACATGATCAGTCAGCTGACCAACACGCAGCTGGAGAAGCTAATGCTGCTAATGCTGCTACTGCTGCTAATGCTGCTACTGCTGCTAATGCTGCTAATGCTGCTACTGCTGCTACTGCTGCTAATGCTGCTACTGCTGCTACTGCTGCTAATGCTGCTACTGCTGCTAATGCTGCTACTGCTGCTAATGCTGCTACTGCTGCTACTGCTGCTACTGCTGCTACTGCTGCTAATGCTGCTACTGCTGCTACTGCTGCTAATGCTGCTACTGCTGCTAATGCTGCTACTGCTGCTAATGCTGCTACTGCTGCTACTGCTGCTAATGCTGCTAATGCTGCTACTGCTGCTAATGCTGCTACTGCTGCTAATGCTGCTACTGCTGCTACTGCTGCTAATGCTGCTAATGCTGCTACTGCTGCTAATGCTGCTACTGCTGCTAATGCTGCTACTGCTGCTACTGCTGCTAATGCTGCTAATGCTGCTACTGCTGCTAATGCTGCTACTGCTGCTAATGCTGCTACTGCTGCTACTGCTGCTAATGCTGCTAATGCTGCTACTGCTGCTAATGCTGCTACTGCTGCTAATGCTGCTACTGCTGCTACTGCTGCTAATGCTGCTAATGCTGCTACTGCTGCTAATGCTGCTACTGCTGCTAATGCTGCTACTGCTGCTAATGCTGCTACTGCTGCTAATGCTGCTAGCCGCTTCCGGCAGAACCAGTTTACGTTCATCCACCAGGTGGAGACGTGTCAACTGCAGCCGGAAACTACGTCAGAAAGAAGCTACAACTTCCTGTTTATAAAGAAACACTTCGTGTCCAACTGTCCTTAATGTTGTTTAAAAACACTAATAATACTTTAACTATCCCACTCAGTGATTTTCCTCATCAGCAGGAAAATCTGCTTTTCACAGCAGAAAGACAGAAAACGTTCATGTCGCTCCAAGAAATGATCATTTCTCGTCCAAGATATAACATTTTATTAGAGCCTTAAAAAACTGGGCGACCCCAGAAATGTTTCATTGTAAACAAGGTGAAGGAAAAGTCACTTAATCTGCTTCGTAAAATTAACCCTGCCAAGCGCCATATGGTAACATTTAAAAGAGATAAATATTAATCGTTAATTAATGCGCCTCAGTTCCTTCCAGAAGCTGAGGCGCGTCTTTCTTGGCACGGCCCTTTAAGGAGTTTAGCAGCTTTATTAATAACCAGATTTTAAGGAATCTCTCCTTATGTTGGCAAAATGTCTTACTTTGTTTTTCTAGATTCTCCAGAAAGAATGCTAAGTGGTTTCTTGTTTATAATACACTTGCTAATTATTTCTGCTAAATTTTACATTCATAAATATAAATTTACTAACAAGACGCCATGTTTTCCTCATTTGATTCAAAATATGAACTATGAAAACAATAACAGACTTGACCACTGAAAAGGACATGTCTGCCTAATTAACATGTTTGCTCATGTAAGCGCTGCATAATTGTGTACACTACATTTGTTTGTTTGTTGCATAGCTGTCATTTATTTAAATAAAGTAAAAAAACAATAACTAACAAACAAAAAAACACTTTATGTACAGCTAACCGCAGCAGTCAGGTGGCTGTAAAGCATTCAAAGGAAAGTTGGTCAAATGAAGAGAGCAGGACAAAATAAAAGGAACAAACAAGTATCTCTAGATGACTGAGTGGTCATACATGTTAAGCAAGACATTATTTAAAGTGGTGAAACATCCTGCAAGAAGATCCAGTTTTTGTTTTAAGAAGAAACCGTTCAAATATACAAGACCTTTTAATAAACTTTCCACTTCTGAATCTTATTGTTTTTTTTACTGTATCTTAAAAAACTAAATAATAGAAAAACTATATATATTTTTTATTTTAGTTTTAAAATCTGCGTCATATATGTTTAGCATCCGCACTCCATTCCAGTAGATGGCGGTGATGCACATCTGAACTTTGCTTGCCAACCGCTATAAAAAAGGGGAAGAAGAAGGACAACAACCCATTGATGGAATAATTATTATGAACAGGTGAACTGACTATCTGAGCTGCCTCCTTAGACTTTCCTACCATAGCACAGATAAATAGCTAAGTCTATCTGTCGGTGCTACCGTCATGTTTACAGCAGGTTGTTTTAATATTAGATATTATCATTGGATAATAGTTCTGCTTAGCTTAGCAGTGGAACAATTTATACACGACGAAATCACAGAAACATCACTTCCTCCATCTGAACATCCTGAACATCGTTTCAAATGAAAAGCTGTAGATGTTGGCACTAGTCCTTTTATTAGATACACCTTTTAAAAATATTTTAAGCACAGAGGTGTTTGTAAGAATAAAACAGTATCAGACACGGGAGACACGTTTTTATGTTTGTATCTGCTTGCATCAGCACTTTGATGCTGTTTTAAGAAAGCTTATGTATTAATGTATTTGTTGTTTAAACGAGTCTAATGATAGAATTATCCTACTGTTAACTAATGTTAAATATAGCGCAGTAAAATACTCATCTCTACTTTGGAGACATTGGTATGATTGCCTCCTGAATGGTTATTGTATTTGTTTTCATTTTTATGTAATGTAGACTTTGAGTCTGTAATAAAATCTATCTATCTATCTATCTATCTATCTATCTATCTATCTATCTATCTATCTATCTATCTATCTATCTATCTATCTA
>CAEGAE010034883.1:0-125994 GCA_903067095.1 Girardinus metallicus | reverse complement strand
AGGGAGCCAGTGGAGGGACTTTAAAACTGGTTTTATGTGCTCTATCTTCCTGGTTTTAGTGAGAACGCGAGCAGCAGCATTCTGGATCAGCTGCAGCTGTTTGATTGATTTGTTTGCCAGACTTGTGAAGACGCTGTTGCAGTAATCGATGCGGCTAAAGATAAACGCATGGATGAGACATCAGTCCTCTAATCCTGGAGATGTTCTTCAGGTGATAGAAGGCCGACTTTGTAACTGTCTTTATGTGGCTCTGAAGGTTCAGGTCAAAGTCCATCACTACTCCCAGGTTTCGGGCCTGATCACTAGGCTTTAGTTGTAATGACTGAAGCTGTGCATTGACTTTAGATCGTTCCTCTTAAGGTCCAAAAATAATAACTTCAGTTTTGTTTTTGTTCAGCTGAAGAAAGTTTTGGCACATCCACACATTGATCTGTTCCAAGCATTTATTCAGTGACTGGATGGGTTCAGAGTCACCTGGTGATATCGTGATGTAGAGCTGTGTATCATCCGCATAGTTATGGTAGCTAATATTATTTCCCCTTATAAGCTGAGCAAAGGTTACAACAGTACAGCAACGCTTATCCAGAGCTGGATTTTCAAGTATGTGGGCCTCTGGGCTGAAGCCAGTTTTGGTGCCCCATCCACTATCTAATAAACAGATCGTTCTATACATCAGCAAATATGAACCGATCTATAATAGATTTAATATGTCCCCTGGCCAGTTGCTCCATGTTGTTCTCAAAAAATAACATTTAAAAAAGTACTATAACACGATAATTTTCAAATACTTGAGTATCGTTTATGTTCATAAAATCTCAAAATATTTGTGCAACTCACCTGATATGAATCAGTGAGTTTTGTATAGTATAGAAAATTATAGGAACTAGAAGGTGATGGGGAACCAAAAAGTTTTAAAAAAATAAATAAAAAGTCTGGCACAGCCAGAATGACAACAGAACAGCAAAATTCAGACACTAGAATGGCCTAGTCAAACACCATATTAGGTCCAGTTGAAGAAAAATCAGAGGCAAAACTTGAACATTAATGTTCACATACTCTCTCCACACAATGTGAGCTTCAGGTATTTTTGTAATTTCAGTTTTTAGAAATGCCAAGCTGGTAGAGACACACTCCAACAAACCTGTAATGAAACTTTGTTGTGTTAAACATTATTTCAGGGAGTTGAGCGCAAATGTACGCCACATTTTTTAGATTTTTTTTTTTTTGTTGCAAAACTTTTGTACACCATGCATAATTTTCTTTCAGCTTTACCCTTGTGCACCACTTTGCATTGATCTATCATATAATAGCCAGCGTTCGTAGCTGCAATGTGATAAAATATGCAAAAGTTCAAAGTGGTGTGAAGTAGGGTATGTAAATGCATAACCAAAGTCTAATGCAGACAAACTTGCCTATTGTGGTGATGGGACTGCAGAAGGGCACGATGCCCCAGGCGCTGCCGTAGAAAAGGCACGGGGCAAAGCCCAACATCTTCTGTAACCTTTTCTGCAGGGCTCTCCAGCAGGTCCCCTCCTCAAAGATCACCTGCCTGTAGGCGTCGTTCTCCCCAAACGAGTACACGGGGACAAGGTCGGACCTAAGCGATCACAAAGAAGGTGTTGTGACTCGACCAATTCTTGAAGACAAATCGGAAACCACAAAAAGAGAGGAACAAAAGAAATATTTAGCCTCGAGGAGTGTCTAGTGAATGCCGATTTAGAAACTCCTTTAATAAACGTTTCTTTCCCAACGATCGCCATCTGTTGCACCCAACCATCCAGGTAGTTCTACAGCCTACATTATTAGTATTTATGCTTTTATTGTTATACAACCATTCTATCAGAAAATGACCTGGCACCGACAACAACCAGCACACCAGATGGCTCCGTGGAAGACGTGGCAAACGTGTGAATTTTAACACGTCTCGACTTCACCAAGTCGCCTGCTTTTATTTGACAACAACCACCAAAAGAAACGCGTTCAAAAGAAGGTGGGTTATATTTTTGTTTGCAGCTTACTAGTTGCCTAAAGTCAATTTAGGTTGCACAAGAACACCGTTGGCACCAGCTGTCCGTTCTGGGGAAACACTTGAGTTTTTGTTCTGGCGAGGCATAAGAATTATGCAAGGAGATTGCACGAAAGGTAAACTTTCAGGATTGACATTTTGTTGGAGTATTTTAAGCCTTCTCGTTTTATCTGAGACAACATTTTTTATTATTTTTTACAAGATCATCATCCTTAAGATGGTTTTCCCCATTTTATAAGCATTTAACTAGTTCTACAAAGTGTGTTCCAACGCCCTGAACGCAACACTCCTGGCTTATGTGGGTTTCAACGCTAACCTAGTTGTTATGAATGGAGGTCTTCATAACTGCATGTCTTTTTCCTGCAAGTTCTAAGCTTCTTAGAAAAAGGTGCACCCAGTGATATGATAATCCTGCCATGTTTGGGCTGGAGATACAAACCAAGATGACTTAGCCGTGCGGTTAATAATGGCGCTTAATGTATTGCCGAGTGCAGGTCAGAACCGGTTAACTCAGTTTGACCTTTCAGAAATGGTAGTCCATGCCACGAGGTGCTCAACACAGCGCAGCACATTCATAAAAGATTTGGTAGCGGCTCTCTTTCTGGGCCTTTCTAACCTTTCTAAGGTTAATCATCCCGGATTTATTCAGTCCTGTTGTTCACAGCAGAGACGTTTTCATAACAGATTTGGCTGAGGCTCGTATTTTGAGACCTTGAAGTTTGTCCGGGTAATTCGGCGGATGCTCACCCTTTCTGCAGGGCCAGCTTTACAAAGCCTTTGCGGTTCTTTAAGGTGACAGAATTCATGCCAGGCGCACAGTGCAGAGACTCTGCTGCTCCTCCGACAACGATGACCACAGCGTTCCCCGTCCCGTTGCACGAGAGCAGGTAGTCTATGGAGTGCCTGTTCACTGGGCAGATCCCTGCAATGGGGAAGAGATGTGGAAACATCAGATCATTTTTATTATGTCTTGACATGGAAAAGAGGGTTTGCATTAAAGATATGCAAAAACAGAACTGTGGGAGATCCCTTTCCATCAAAACAACATGCCAAATGCCCTGAAGTAACCAAAGTGTCTCGAAGGTATCGATGAGCAAAGATAAAACCAACAGGTCAAAGAGCCCCCTCAGAGCGCTTTGAGCTCTATAAAAATCTGTAAAATCAGCAGATCGAAGTAAACAGAGACAGCTAAAGCTGGACAACAGGACGAGGGACAGCTCTCGGACAAATACACTTATCAGCATCGTCAAACACGACTCCGGCGACTCACCCCCAGACATCAGGTAGTCTCGAAGGACAGGCAAGCGGAAGTTTCCTGCCAGGGTCGCCAGGGATGGCTTGATCCCGGGAAATTTCTTGGAGAATCCCGTCGCCTCCGTCCCGAAGTTGCAGAAAGCGCCAAAGCAGAAGATACCATGAGGGTGGTAGCCCAGTATGTAGTTCCGGTTCGGGAGCAGATCATGGGTTTTAATGAGCTGCAAGACAAACAGAAAGATGATGAGGCTGGTTGCCACACTTCTGTATGAAGGTTTAACACAACCATGGTGATGTTGGAGAACAATATAGACAGGAGGCTTAAAACAAAGGTTAAACTATGAAGAAATACAGTTTACAAAGGGCTGGAGGACACGGCTGAAAAACGTATCGCTATACAAGAGTTTCATATGAGTCAACATTGACGACTGTCGATAATAATTGATTAGTTTTTTGTTTTAAAAATCTGAAATGTTGTTTCTAGGTAACCAAGAATGAGCGAGTCAGTTGATGCCACCCAGGTTGAACAGCTAAAGGCTTTAATTCTGCCTACATCTCCCAGAATGCTGTGTGGTTAAGTGAATATTCTATAAATTGAATATTCTATCAGTTGTATTATGTGTTGATATTGATCACATGTTTATCGTGATACATATTGTTACTGATTTATTGTCCAGCCCTAAGTTTACAGTATAATACCATCATAAATAACTGACTGGGTTTCAGTGATTTTCCTCTCTCTTTTTTTGTTATTTTATGTGCTGGAAGGCATTAGACAACAAAACGACACTGACTGATTCATTATTGTTTTTAGAAATCATCTTTACTGAGGATCTGGGAAGTCTGCCAGGGTTGTACTAAATCTAGGACATCATTATCAGCTCAAACCAGACAGAGCTCTCCTCTCCCTCCTCAAGCGCGGTCATAAAATTACTGACCCAGTGCGCATGGCATGCATCAGCTCAGACTGGGAACTCTGGACTTTTAACTTTCTGAACCATTTCAAGATCTTTAATTAATCCTCAAGCTGTAAATATGAACAACCCTGCCAGAAGGTGCTCGAGCAGCTGTGCAGAGCACATGGATCCCTCCTATTGTGTATACAAGGCTTTCGTCGTAGAAAGACAAAGCTAAAGGTTTCATTAGGAAAAGGCGATCACATTTAAAATTGCTAATGTAGCGCCGCGAGTCGATATAAGATGTAGAGAAAAGATTCACTGGCTGAAGCAAATGAGTATCAATATCTGAAAAGTTCCTTGGTTCTTTTTGGGGGCGTTAATCTGACACTTTTCAATCGATCCAAGTCCAACCTTACTGATGTGTTCACTTCCACACAAACACATTCTCAGACTTTGACTGGTTAGCCTCCAGATCACAACAGATAAAGCTCGCTTGCTCTTCAGCTAATTGATTCCTCAGCACATAGCTGTTTTTTTTTTTTTTGACTCATGCGCAACTTGCAGTCATATTGATATTTCTATCACAAGACAAACATGAGGGATGCCCGCTGGATCTGAAATGGGCAAAGACGAGCGGTTGCACAGGACAAACAGCACAAATCAATACGATTCGCAAAGTTCAGCTCCCTCGCATTAATGTGACTGAAAACCAGGTTTTTGTTCGTCGAAGGACACATTGCATTCTGTAATTTATTAAAAAAAGTTTTTTTTTATTCTTAAATCAATCTTTTTGTTTAGCGATCCCACATCAAGTCAAATCCTCTGACTGCATCTCCTACATTCGAGGAGATCCAGTCAGACTGAAGAAATAATCAATATTTCTTCAGTCTCATTTTTCAGAAGAATTCACACGCTAGTAAATTACGACCAATTATAAACTATGACGTCCTCTTACCTAAGCTCAATGAACTTTTAAGGATTCTGATCCGGTTCGACTTGCTCTGGAAGTCTCCCGCAAATTGTTGAAAGAGGGAAATTATCTGAGCTTTTTCAATCAAGAAACCGCAAAAAACTTTGATTAATTTTAAGATTAAAACAGCACTGTACCATCAGTGGTTGCTTTAGGATATCAGTGGCACCACATCGTGATATTTTATTCATCTGATCCAGCAAACCAGAAACTAAAAGTGCAGTTTTCTACCTCCACAATTGGACTATCACAATAAGTGTCGTTTTCCAGTTTCAGCATCTGATGACTCAGAGAAAGCTGACTGTAACTATCTGATCTGTTTAAACACGCTGCAGCCTTCCCCTTTGACCCGTCCAGTGACAGCTACTGTACCACCCTGCGCATGCTGCCAGCGTGAAGGTGTTTTTGTCCTAGTGTGATCACAGCCTGCCCTGGTCAGAAACAACAGGACCATCAAGCAGAACAAAGGCTCAAACTCCAAGCCAACACACACCCTCCATCATTAAGACGGGACAAGGGACACCGCTGCAGCAGACGACTGATAAGCCTTATCTGTAGGATAACAGCAGACATGCACACAGCTGCTGAAGTCATACAGTGCGGACTCTGTCGGCAATGCCAGAACAAATGAAGTTTCAACGATTTATTTCTCTTTTGGTTGAATTTTCTCCTGATATTTAAAGTCCGCAGCTGCTTAAATTAGCAATGGTTCGCTGGACTGTTGACATAATTACCCTGACGGGGAAGTAGTCTCGGAAATACGTCCACACTGTCCAGTTCCTCACCCAAGAAGACCTCCTGCCACCTGGAGGGAAAGATGAGACTTCACTAAACAGGGAGAAATGAAGACTAGCACCAGTGATGCCTTCCAGTCATGTCGGTATTCAAATATTCAAAATACTTTAGATCTGATGGCATCTTGAGCTTTTTCTCATCGTGTGACAGTAAATCAAACCACACATTTACCTTCTTAGGTCAGTTAGGATCGCCAGAATTATTTCTGTTTACCAAATAAAATACATTTTTTTCTCTATGTTCAGAAGTGTTTGTATATTTCCCATAAATTATATTTGTATCTGGTGGAATTACCATTTTATTTGGGGTTTTAACATCCTTGCACAAGCCTCACGTTGCCATATTTTAAGGCCTTTTTACTGCTTTTATTTTTTCTCTTTTTATACAAGGGATGCCAACAAACTTACCCTCACTTTGTAAATATATCAAAAATGGCTGACTTTATTAAATCACTTAAAAAAAAAAAATAGGGCTATTTTACAGGAGATAAAAACAGCATCTCTCAAATAGGCTTAAATTTTACTGGACAATAAACTGTAAAATTGTAATGTACAATATTGTTGACGTGAGACCCTGTAAAAGTGATATGTAAAACTTGCATAATGATGCAAGTTTGCCTTCTGAATAACTAATAAACTTTAATTTTGCAAAAAAAAAAAAAAAAAAACTTGAAACACTGGAAGCAGAAGACATTTTAAATATGCAAAATAGGACAACCGAGAAGAATAAATAAAATGGATTAAGATGTCTCTGTATACAAAACTGCCCTTAATGAAATATAGCTCAAAGTGGAAATGATCATGCTCATTTGTATTTATTGTTTAACTGATTAATTGATTAACCAGAGCCAAAGAGAAAAGAAAAATGAAGCTAAAAAAGCTGTTGCTTTTCTTCTCTACGGTCGAATATTTGGAGGCTGAAAAATACAGTTGAACTAACTGAGAACCGAGTGAAAAGAGTTACAATATAAAATTAAGAACTGCAGAGGGCTGTATTTATTGTCCTTCAGAGACAAAAATGCCTTTATTTTGTTATATTTCTGATGGGAATTGTGCTTCGCAGCATCACTGACTTGTTCATTATACAATATAGAGGAGAGTACAAAATGTATTCCTTTTAGAAACCCATGCAATTAGGAAACCAAGAGAGTCGATGGATTGGTCTTGACTCATAAAGCCTACCAATGCCATCAGGAAGTGTGCCGTGTCCTGACAATGTTGTGAGGGGAACCATTCAACGCACAATGCACTCCTTGTTTCCGCCCATAGTTACAAAAGAGCTTACCCAACGCCGTGGAAACACAGAGTTAGTCACTGTACTTTTTAATATGACGTCATGATGAGAACCCAGCAACGTTCCTGCATGCCCTCACGTACGTGAACGACGGAGAAGTAGCAGGTTTCACCATCCACTCGTGCATACACTTGTTTTCTTACCTTGTTTCGGGGTGTTCCAGTCAACGATGAGCCAGGCGGTGTAAAGGGCGGCAATCAGCCAGCAATCGGTGCAGAACATGTAGATCAACAGCAGCGTGCAGGCAATACCTAGACGCAGAGGGGCTTGAAGTTACCAAACGTGCATCCTTAAGCTGAGACCAATGAGCCAACATGCACAAACACTCACCCATGGCTAAGAAGGAGATGACCCACTGCAGCACAGAGATGACCTGCAGGTGCTTTTCCATCCTGGAGCTGCAGGGCCACAGCGCTGACGGAAGATCCTGCAGGGAGGAGAGGATGCTGGAGCCGGTGCCTGGGTGGACACAACGCATGCAAGATGAGGTCAATGTCAATCCAAGTTCAACTGAATCCAAATAGGACAAGAAACTAAACAAAGAGTTAATGATTTCCCAAAAGGCAGCGTCCAGTCGTTTCATTTGAAAGGACCGCTGCCTCGAATGCTCACCACCAGCACTTTTTACCGGCTGCTCCAGAACGTCGAAGCCATCAGCTACTGGGCATGTGGGAACTGACGACAAAGTGGCTACATTAATGGCCACTAAAGCTCGTCACGCTGAGAGCCAATGAAGGACGAGAACCAGGAATACGCTGCCATCTAATCCCATCTAGAGACGCTGAAAATAACCTCCCTCCAGGATTCACAGCTAGTAAATACCTGCAAACTAGGATGCTGCAGCTACTTAAGACTCCCACTGGTTCAATGTGCATCAGAGCTGGAGGCTAGAGCTGTACTTGCATTTGTACTGGGAGGGATCTCCTCTGAAAGTTTTCAAAGGAGTACGCAAAAGAGGAAAAACTTGCCGTTTGTCTACAAAAACCAAAAAGCAATAACAGAATATCAGGAGTTTTATTATGCCGTTGTGCCAGTGTTTATGAGGTGGCGGGGGCCCACTGAAAAGGACTAAAATAAGAGTTAATGCACAAATAGTTTATTACTGCACACACAGATCAGACTGCACACAAGTGGTTTTATGAACATAATCATGGAGAAAATGGGAAAATCTGCATTTTGGCTCTAGTGTTTGGAGTGGAAATCTATTTACATTCCTGTCCTGAAAAAGCGTTGCTAAGCAGATATCTGGGGAAACAAGAAAAAGGTGGAATTGCAGAGGTGCAACTCTTTGTTATGGGGCTCTTGCTGCTGATGAGCACAGGCTAGCAAGACGTGCGTTTGCATCTGTGTGCGAGCGTCTGACCCTGTACCCGACGTGGTGCAAACAGAGCCTAGAGGAAGGTGGAGATTTTTTATTAAGTTCCTTGAAATCACCTGCCATTCTTCAAACTGACATCTTTTTACAGCACCATGAACGTCAGACGTTTTATAGAAATAATGATATGTGGTCATAATGATATGATAACACAGTCTAGATGCAGCTCTGTTCAAGGGATAAGTAAAACACGTGCTTTAAAGATCTGTAATATTTCAGAGTAGATTCAGCCCACATAACGGTGAATAGCAGAAGATGTGGCTAAGCTTATTGCAATAACCAATTAATCAATTAGTCGCACGATACTTTAAAAAGAGATCAATCATTTCCATTCGGATGATTAGAACTTTTTGAAGGGCCATTTTGTTTACACAGACTTCATAATTCATTTTATTTATGGTTTTGGGTGTTTCTGTTTCATTCATCATTTTTGGTTGTTTTGCTTTATTTGGATATATGTGAAGTATTCTGTACAAAATTAAAGTTTATTAGTCTCTGAGCAGTGAAACTAGCATTACCATGCTACCATTTTTATGATAGTTCGACTCAAAACGACAGCATTGTCACTTACAGCAATCACTTCTGGGACAATTTTCACTTCTTCTGTGCTCATTTTCTTTACCGAACTCATGATTTTGAAGTCAAAATCAAAGTGGGACGAATCGCACCGAGAGGAAGGAGGCGAGATACGGTCCAAAACATTAAACAAGTTGCTGTTTCTGAACTGAAAACCTTCTTTAAGATTGGGAAGTTCTTCTAATGAGATGCCAGAAAAAGGGTCATACAATTTATGGAGTTTCCTCCCCCACTTGTTGCTGCCCATGAGCAGTTAACTGGCTGAACAAAGGATTATAGACATTCCCTCCCACTTACAAAATGTCAAATTTGGGATTTTAGAAGGATTTCCAGCTACAAAAAAGAAAAAGGAAAACAAGGATCACGATGGCATCGAAACGAAAGGGGCACCACCCATCGCTGCAATTCTAGAAAACGCTGCTTTGCAATTAGTGCTGGAAAGCTGCAAGAACCACTACAGCATGAAGAAAAGACAAAAAGCAAGAGCAGAGTGAGTGAAACACTCGTTTTTTTTATTACTATCCACATTTTGTACGCCACTTTACGCAAAAAATAAAATTAAATTAACTAAACTCAAATGCAGCAAAGCAACACTGAACAGAGGTCTTTATTTGACTTGAGTAATGTTTAACTTTGGGTGACAAGATAAACATTTAGCGCAACAATAAACTTTTTATTTTAAAAAAAAAACAAAAAACAATCAGCTCAATTTTGCTCTCTCATATTTACATTCAGCTGCTGCCAAATACTAGTCTTTAAAATAAAATAAAAGAAATAAAAAAAACCTATGAATTCATGAAAGTTAGAGAATACAAATCAAATCCTCCAAAACTGCACAACTGACACTTCCATCATAAACATACCAAAAAATGCAGCAGCTTTGTAAAATGTTTTAGCACATTAACCTTCCAAAATGAAGCATTTGTGAACGAATGCTCGTGTCTTCATCCTGGAAATCCTACCTGGACCATCCCTCATCTCTCTGAGCACTACTTTCGTATCAAAACGTAATAAAAATAAATAAAGTCTTACCCTTCAGGACTCCAGAATACGCAGCAAGGATCGTCTTCATGGCTCAGACGTCTTTGTTGTCGCCGGTTGACTTATTTCAGAGCAACTAACCGCGAGGTGTTTGCTGGCTGGCTGTCGCTCTCACTCTACAGCTCCTCTGACATCACTGCGTCCAGCAGCAGCTGACCGAAGAGCCGAGCGGGCATTTATTCGGGGCGCAGAGGACGGAGGTGTTTCGAGGCTTTTTACCGGTGAGCTTGAGAGCGTCCGCGAGGTGCGGGAACACGCGGAGCCGCGCGTGGCAAAACTTGTTAAAGCCGCGAGACGAGGAGTCTCTGTGTATTTATGAAGGGCGGTCACGTGGGTCAGCTCAGCCGCTGGTGGAGAAAAAAAAAAAAAAACAGCCCGGCCTCCACCTCTGCATCAGGTGGAGGGGACTTCTTAACATGCGGTAAGAGTCCTGATATTGTTTTTCTTTATTAGAAACCACAAATGGAAAAAAAAGATTAGTAGAAATCTAAACTTTGTTTCTTTTTTCAAGATTTTCTTTAGCCTCTCGTTGCCTATATTGAGCACTAAATGGACAGGAAATAGGAAGGAGAGATGGGGAATCGAACCAAGGACAGCTGCGTTGAGGACTATCCACTAAAATATCGATTAATCGATCTTTATTCCGGACGCAACAGATAGGGTTCATATTACAAAGAGAAAAGGCAAACGGACGAAAAAAACACTTTCAAAGACACAAACAAGTTAATAGGTTCTAAAACGCTACAACACATTTGTCTTACAAACAAAGGATGACGAAGTGATTCTACAATCTTCAATTATGAAATTGGCACTGAAAATCTACACACATCTGTACGGTTCTTGAGCTCAGCAGTATATGTGGGTGCAACCATTAATATATATTACAGGTCAAGTTTTAATCCCTGTTTTTGTTATTTTTAACAACAAAATAATAATAATAATAATAATAATAATAATAATAATAATAATAATAATAACAGAAAAAAAAAAGAACATTAAATGTTTACATTTCCAGAGTTCCCTATCAGACATGGCAACATGGATAATAATCACATTGAAAGTTATAGTTAAAGTTCTGTGTTTACTGGCACTTCTGAGTTGAACCATGTTTTCTGACTTGCATCCAGAACACACCGAAACACCTTTGACCTTTCACCGACAAGACCTGTTTTTCTCCCTTCTTCCTCCAAGACTTTCAGTCAAGTGAAAACGCCATCTTATTTCAAAGAGATAGCGTCCTGATGTATCACAGCAGAAAGAGTAAACAGTCGGTTTTTTATTTCCTGTGATATATTTTTTAAATGCATGTCACTGTATGTCACAGTCCTTCTCACAATTATAGTGGTCGGATTTTATTTTGAACTCTGAACTAAATTTTTTAATGGCTATCTAACATTTTGTAACTTTACATTGCCTATTCTTCTCTGATTGGTTGATCAGTATCCTGTGCTGACGCTGAGCTAACTTAAACAATTTATTTATGTATTTTAATTGTATGCTAAAGTGTGTTTGTGTATTTTTGTGCAAGGTTCTTTTTTTTTTTTTTGGTTGTTTCCTTGTTTTTACTTTGTTAGATTTTGATTTGTTTGTGTTTGTCCTTTTATTGATGAATCAATGGAAAGCAAATAATGAGTAGATCTGAGTTTGATGAATAATACATTTAAATCTCGATTATATAAATTACTGGTCCTCTGGAAAATCCCTCATATACTTATTCATTTCTGTGCTCATTTTAAATATGTGACTAGATAGAGATAACTCACTGGAAAGATTAAAAACCGTGGATCCTTCTCACAGGTCTTGATGCATTTAAAGACCAAAAAGTCTCTTAATGTTTCCAAATCTGTAAAATCTATTTACTCTACAGATTGTGAGACGGAATAGTTTATTAACCTTAAAGTAGTTTAACATAGCAAAGGATACCAAATCAATTTTAAATGAATACCATCTATTAAAACAACAAAAAGTCTAATTATAAAGAGGTACTGATGACATTGGGTTTATATATATATATATATACATATATATATATATATATATAAAATCTGACTTTTTCCTCAGCAGAATTTAAAGCAAGTTTGAGTTATCATTCGAAAAAATCTGTTGTACTTTGTATCTGATGCAACTCATCCCCAGACTGACACCAGAAAGGGACCAGGCCAAAACTTACAGCCTTTGGATGAAATCTATGAAACTGTCCTTGACACGAAGCTGGTGTTGAGAAACAACTTGCCACATCGGGAATGTAACTGTGCACCTCTGCACTTGTACAGTGTCTAACATCTTTTCACGTTATAATTATTTCAGTTGACTGCTCTCCGTCATTCGGTTTTACGAATATTTTATCACTTTTGAGGTTAAATTTAAGGGGCTTTTGTCTCAGTTTTTAGGTCAGTTTTCAATTTTCATTTTTACATAATTCATGACTAACACTCTGTATCTGCTCAAAATCAGCCATTTTAATCATGCAATCTTCTCTTTACACTCATGCTCAATAAATAAATGCATAATTTTTCTTATATTCTGAGGATTTCTGTGTCCTGAAACTGCAGGGCAATAAGGCTCTTGGAGTTACTGTTGAATTAACAAGGGTCTTATCAAGTGTTCCACTCATTTCATTAGGAAATCATCAGAGCAATGCCAAAGCATATGGAAGCCAAAGTTCACAGATAGATAAAATTTTATGTGTTATTTAGCTCTAATAAAACAGCCGATTTATGCTGCTGGATCTTATGTCCCAGATGTCAACTGAAACCCATCTATAAACTGAGCTGGAATATAAATGTTTCTGAACTGTTGTTGTCTTTTTTGTGGGAGAAGATAAGATGTACTGCGAGATTCCACGAACAGTGATTTCCTTTGTACTTTGATCGGCATCTTGAAAAATAAGCCAATAATGTTGTTATCCATGGGTCATTCAAACCCACCTGAGCTCTGCCTGACATCAGTCATCAGCTTCTCCACACAGCAGACTTTCTGCCGTACGAATACACTCCTCGGCTCTATGCAGAAATCCATTATTTTCCCAAAGTGGATGTCTATTTCTTGAAAATTTGGATCTTTTGCATCGCATCTCAGCTGTAAATTTTCCCCACAGTCAGCGTTTTTGTAAAGTCCAGCACAGACTCAGACAGAAGCTGTGCCCAGACGGTGTTGTAATGACCGGGGCATTGTCCACTCTGCCATCTGTGTAATGTGGAAACATCGGAGTACTTGCTGCTGTCTCATATTTCACGCTTCTGCCAAAGTTCACAGACGGCTTTATCAGGTTTAAAACAAACACAGAATCATTTTTATTGATCAGATGCCTCAGGTAGCGTACGTGCGACTCTTAAGAAAAAAATAGGCTTGCTTTATTGTCCAAGAGTAAGTATGTACAAACCTTCACGTAGTATGACGGTGTTGGAAGTTGAAATCCAATGACTATGGCCAAGTCTTGATGTGGTTAGCATAAAATAGCAACTGCAAACAATATAACAATTGAGTTTGTAAGGCGAAAGAGATGCCAGTATGAATCCAGGCAAATTGTTCCCTTTTAATAAAAAAAAACCCGCAGGTTTGGTGGTCTTCATTTACATCGTTCAGACAGCGAGAGGCGAGGAATACATGTAGCTAAAAGTCCCAAAGTCTGGGGTCAAATCACAAATGGCTGCATTACGAATTGTTAGATTGCTTATGAGGCCCCACTGCACCACTACGACACACAAAAATGTTCGTAAACTGCAGTTTCACAGTTTACGTGGCATGGTAGCAGGCTATTTGCTAGGCTATCCAGCTGTAGCTTCAGATATTTTCATTTAATTTAATGCTGTATAACACTTTGAAAAAAGACACAAAGTAAAGATTTTTTAACGCAAGTACTAAACCAGCCAGAAGAAAATTACAAAAAGGTAAGAATTATGTACATATGCTTATATGAATATCAGCAAAATTATATTTAAAAAATATAAGAAATTAATACCTTATAAAAAACAAATGTTGTTCTCCTTAAAGTGACAAAGATCACAGGAAAGAAACGACAAATGTTACGGTATGTCTGAGGATAATATAGAACACCTTTTAGTTTACTTTGACAATGTTTTTAAAAAAATGTTTAGTTTATTTTTAAAGGTAGCGACTCATAGCGGATTTAAAAAAAATAATACCAGGTTCAGAAAAGGTGCAAAAAAATTTTGAATATTCTAAAGTTTTTTTAGAAAGCTTCTGAAAAAGTGGCACGTGTTAACTCCAGAGAATAGCATTTTTTACCAAATCAGAGGTTATTGCTGTTCTGGGATAATGTCTCCATACAGTGATGCAACGTAATGTCTTTTATGGTGTTTTAGGAAGTTACAGGCCTTGCACAAAGCCCCAAACCCAGACATAGCCTGTGTTAGCACACAAAGTCTGAGGAAACAGGCTCTATCCTCTTTCTCAGCACATCTCATTAACCCAAAAGAAAATCAAATCTACACTTTTGACTTAGTTAATTATATTTTTTAGTTTTAGTTTGAAACTTTATTCCAGCTACACGAATTACGCAGGGCAAGTGGCTGGGGACGAGGGGTCCCAAAAAATCAGCCACATGAAAAATTGTTCTAATTAATTGTAATTTGAATATTTTAATTCAAATAAAAACATGTAAAGTATATTACACATTTGAAATTTGCATATATCAAATATGACTTTAAACAAATTTGACTTTGTAGTTTAACGCCTTGTAATTAGGCCTCTGTCCCTTTAAAAGCTCCTGCTCTTTCTGAAATTTTGCCTTCAGGAAGTCGTCACAACATGGCTCCTCTATTAACTCTCTAACAACGTTTTACCAGCGTTGCACTGAGACGTAGCTCACATAAAGAGCTGAGGAGATGCTCAGTTTTGCAAAGTGTTTGCTAACTGCTGTTGGCTAGTCTGAAGGAGCAAATAGCAATTAGGGGACTAAGAAAAGTCGCAGGGGAGGGCTGCTCTGTGAGTTGGGGCTCAGAAGTTTGGAAACTGTAGCTCTGAGGAGAAGCTTTGTCCTTGAAGCGCGCTCGGTCCACTCAGGTGTTTTGCACAGGAGATTTTATTGCCACGGGAGATTAAAGGATTTCACACACATGAAGGAATCAAAGCAACACCCCAGGTGTGTTTTTGATGAGGGAATAACATTGTAACATGACTCAAAAAAGTCATTTTTACATTATACTTATATCTTTAAGAGATATAAGTAACATAAAAGTAGCAAATTTTTTATGTGCTACTTTGTTGAAAAAGATGATTTGTTCTTTTTCGGTGGGAAGGCGGTGGGCTTCTCCAGTGCCACAAAAAGGTTGTAAATTCACTCACCTCTAAATATTATGAACCTATATCTGTTTGGCAACTTATATAGCATGTCTGTAGTACATATTTTCATTTAAAAAAATATAAAAAACATTTTAAATGAATTAATCAATCGCGACAAAAAGTGAGAAAGTGGACTCCAAATGTTAGACAAGAAAACGACAGAGAGCAGCAGATATCACCAGAATTGTTCAGCTGCTCTGTCTCACTGGAAGGTTATCTGGACCAGATGGGAGCTGAAGTCCTGACAAAATCCGGTCCATCTCATGTGTTCTGAAAGGGGTCGCAACGTTCATGGCCTAATCCGCTTCTCTAAATACCTGCAAAACAAAGTGGGGCTAGTAGGGCATCTCCTTTTCTTTTAACTGTGTCTCCGATCGGAGGGAATTAGCTAAAACACATTTTACACAGCGGGAAACAATAGCTACAGAACACAGGCTCAATATACTTTGATGATTGTATTCATCTGAGTCACATACGGACAGCAAATGTTTGTACATTAAGACTTTATTTTAAAAAACTGATTCAAAGAATATTTAGCAGCAGACTGAATAAACACAAATGAATTAGCTATACAAAAACAACATTTATTTAATAAATGTTCAAAACAAACATTCTTGGGGTTTATTTATCATCCAACCAATATTACATTTTCATGTAAATTAAGGAAAATGCAGTCAATCTTTGCAGTTTAGCTGAATTCAACACTGACAGACATACCAGGAAGCATTATTCTGTAGGTAGTAAACTCACTGGGAATGTTATGGCAAGTCCACCACTTAGAGGGCACCACTTAAAGCTCAGGTTCTATCTGAACCTGAGCTTTAGATATAAATAGTCGTTCAATTCCCCGCCTGCTCGGGTCAAGGTCAGACAAAGTTCAGATGGACACTCTTGTCTACTCCATAGTTGCCTTTGTGCTCATCGAACAAACTGCTGAGCTTGTCCATGTACAGCTGGTGGAGGGCGTCGAGTTCCTCGCCGGTCGGCTTCTCCTTCTTCTCCACCTTGATCGGCCGGCCAACTGCAGAGAGGCGACAAGGTGCAGGGTGGCCTGCTAAGAGCCAGTTTGCAGCGTTGCATGAGGCGTGTTTACCTAAAGCACTTGTCGTGCAGGAGGGCCGCGTGCCATCCGGCATCACAGGGCTAGGCTTCGTGGATGTCTGTGAGTGCTTGTGTTCATGTCAAATGTGACTGATGAAATGCTCTTTGTTTAAACTCATCTGTAAATGTTGCATGTATGGTAATAAACAGTGCCTTGCCATAGAGGTTATGCCTACACGGATACACAAACATGGGTGCACCGGTTTGAAAATGTGGGCCAGTATTGATATCCAATATAAAAGTTGCTGTTCTTCTACAACAAAAAGTCATTAATTAAATGAGTGCATTTAATTAAATGTCTCAGCATTTAATTTCCCTTCGGGAAATCATTGACACAATGTTCAATTTACGGTAAATTCAGAGTATTTTGGAATTGAATATCACTATATAAAATCTTGTCCATCCAATTGCCCTTATAAGTCAACTAATTAGTAAATAAAGTCCACTTGAGGGTAACCGGATCTCTGTATAAATGCAAAATTATTTACAAATTTTCTGTCGTTTTGGGTAATTTTCTCCCCATTTCACAAATTTGCTGTACTCTGTCACATATAAAATAAATTCCTCCAAGATTTGTGATTGAAGTGAAATAAGAAACGATGGATACATTTGTGAGGCACTACATAATATAGATGTAGCCAATTGACTTTTTAATTAACTACATATTCTTTGAGAAGCACGAAATCTGCTCATCGTATCCCCAAAATATGAGCAGTGCTTACTCACCGACTGTATAGATTGGTCGTCTGTAGGGCATCAGGCCAAAGGAGTACTGGAAAATACCACGTGCATGGAAAAGAGGCAGGGAGATACCCATGATGCTTTGCAGCCGGTCCTGTGTCCACCGAAGCCAGGTTCCTCTGGGGTTTTCCACTTGATCATACACTTCATTCTCTCCAAAGGAGAAAACTGGAACCAAGTGAGCTCTGAAACATTTTTGAGGAAATGAGGATGTAATTAATAACATTTAAGATTAAATAAGAACCCTATTTTTCACAGCTTTTTTTTATTATTATTATTCTAAGAAGATCTTCGAAGGAAAGCTCCTTTCTTGGAAATATCCTGCAAGTGACTTAGAAGTCTTTGTTTTTAGGAAGACATGGTGGGAGACTCAAAATAATTGGATTGGCGCCATATTTCGGTAAAACAGAAGGACTTCAGAGAATCAGCCGTCGTAAAATTAGCTTTTTGCACTAACCCATGCTCCATTGCCATTTTGATGAAGCCTTTCTTATTGGCCAGGAGCACATTGAAGGTGCCAGGATGAGCATCAAGGGCTTCTGGGGCCCCGCCAACAGCAATCACAACAGCACTCCCACCTTTCTTCTTGCGGAGTGGATAACTAGCGCTTTCTTTGTCAGATGGAATCAAACCTGCAAGTTTGGAACAAGGAACACATGGGCTAAAGCTAATAAAGTATATTTTTATGTTGCTTCAAAAAGTGTCTAAGTGGGACATGAAGAAGCAGCAGGACAGAAAATCTGATCAGTAAAACTTGTCAGGGCCTCACCAGCACACATGATGTAGTCCCTGAAGAATGGAGCTCTGAACCACAGAGGCAGCATCAGCAGGTGGCTGGTGAGGCCTGGAAACAGCTGCTGGAAGCCAGTGGCGTCGGTGCAGAAGTTGGTGAAGGCTCCTGCTACCAGCACGCCATGAGGGTGGAAGCCCAGGATGTAGTTGTGTCTGGGGTCCAAGTCGGCTGTCTTCACCAGCTGCGAAGGCACCATTAATTGAATTTAATGTAATTTAATAACATAGTTTTCAAATTGTGAGTAAGTATATAAATGTGACTGCTGGTACTTGGACTGCAGTGGTAAGTAAATGCTGCTAATGTGCTCTATTTACCTTTGAAGGGTGCACTTGGATCTGGAACTGACATTGATCCCAGCTTAACAGTCTCCAAGACTAACCACTGTTAACTGTTTTGAGGTCAGAGTTTTCAAAAGTCACACTGACTTACCTACATGCTATACCTGATGATAATGAATGATATGCTGCTTGGCAAAGAAAAAAAAAAAAAGTCAAGAAATATTTAAAAACAAAATTTCTGGTGCCTAGGAAAAAAAGAAGAGGTAAAGACAAGGGTACAATAAAGCTAATATGATGAAATTGCCTGTTCCCTTGGTTATTTAGCAAAGTGCAGAGTGACAGCAGATAGGCTAGCTAGCCAAATACTGCATGAATCAAAATTTAGCCTAGCTAACACTGGCTACTTGATAAATTGCTTACTTCTTTGTCATTCAGTAGCTGTTGCAAGTACATCTTTGCTATATTTTTACCTGGTTAGTTAAATGTCCACCCTTCCCTCACAATTGCATGATGTTAGTCTAGTTGTTTGTTGCTACGGTTTATAAATGTGTGTGCACAATGTTAAATGCTAGTTGCTTGGAGATAAACCACTTATCTCCAAGCAAGTAAACTAGCAAAACAAGTCAACTGTGCAAACTCATTACTTGACAGTACACATTATTGTCATCTTAGCATCATTATTACATTCACACATAAGAGGTTTTGGTTGATGCAAATTAGAATACGCTTATAATTTCCTGAAAAGATCTAGAAAACTTTGCAATTTCATGGATATTTTTTTCCAGGGCTCGATCATGACTTTTTAATCTCTATGTCTGCTGTGTAAGCTTAAATTACTGTACATTTAGATAAATCACTGTAAGTGAACTGAGTGCCCTCATTTTTGTCTCATTTAGTTAGTGCTGCACCACCATTTTTTTTTTTCTTTTAGCTGTTGCATGTTGGGTTCAGCAGTTTTGATATGATGCAACAGAGTTACAGTATTGCTACTTCGGTGACTGTGCACTCTATTACATTTCACCCTTGCCCCCACCAAATAATTAGACTTGCTTCACTGTAACCCGTGAAGCACGGGGTCATTACACTGTTGCTACAAAAGTCAGGGTGTGCACTTGGATGACCTGTCTGGGCACTTTTGGTGTCCATCGTGTCCATTTTTAACCCATGTGCAGAGGACATCAGTTGGCTGATTAAACTAATAAACTTGGCTGCAATTTGCTCAACTCTTAAGTTGTAAACCTCTGCCAAAATACCGGTGCACATTAGTATTTTAAATTACTTTAACTGGAAATTAGGCTGGAAATTAGGCTGGAAATGAATGCATCGGGCACACGCGTTATAAGTTTCGAATCACTCTTTGTATTAAAGCTCACGGGAGAATTTATGTGAATCTCAACTATCCTTAAATTCATTCTTAACATCCTGAAAGAACACTGCGAATTGGGGATTGTGGCTCTGTGGAACCAACCAGTTAATAAATGACCTTTAGTGAAGAGAACTTTCTCTGTTAGGCTTTGAATAATTTCAGTGAGCAGATGGTGACATTTTTAAGTGATACATGACTTTCATAAACACTAAGCATCAAGCCCAAGTCTGATACCTAATATTTATTACTTATCACTGGATATGTTGCTACATGGGTAATGTTTTATTTTGTGTTGACAGAGTAAAGGGGGCTTAATACAAATAGACGTCACAGTTTTCAAATATCTAGTCTTTTTTAGGTTGGGTTGGGATTCTTGTTCGTTCCAAACCTCCTTTCAGAGGTATTGGTATGATAAGGTTTAAAGTGTCCTTCTTTCTGCGTGTTTGTCACAAATAAGTGTTTCAGACCATCAAGCCAATTTAAATATTAATCCAAGACAACACAAGTCAACATAAAATGCAGTTTTTAAATGAAGGTGCTTATTATTAGGGAGGACCTTTTACCCTAAAGTTCAATAAAAAAAAGACCTCAGGGTTTCAGTCAGCATTTTCCGTCATATCTACATGCGAAGTATGCCCTCTATGTTCCTCAAGCGGTGTATGAATCTGCGTCACTGACTTGTCTGCATTCATTTTGGTTCTTTTAAGCGTCAACACACATCCGCAGACCCAGTGGAATTAGAAATGGTGGGTACAAGTACACCAATGCAACTAATTAGGCTCCCTGGCTGTCTTTGGATGCATGAGCTCTTTGTCAAAGATAATGCGCTGTACAGTCAGATGATCCAGGACATGATTTACTTTAAAGTGAATGGATGAAAAGGGGTTGAAGGGGGGTTTTTTTTCCCATCTCAAATCTCTTAAAGTTCAAACTTTTATTTGGTATCTCTGCCCACAGGAGATGAGTGCAGAGAAGAGGCACAGAAATTCAGCAAATGCTGTTAATGTCGGTGTGTGTGACGACACCTTGTAGATGTTTGAAGATTTTTCTTATTCTCTCCTTATGTTGTCAGGGTTTTAAGATTTAATCTTCATGTCATGTCTGCTACTATGTACAGAATGCATTTTTATATATATATATATATATACACACATACACATATATTTATCTACTGAGAAAATGATAGACTAATGACCAGTCCAGAGTGTACCTTCTGACTGTTGTACCACCTCACATGACCATGCATGGCACAAGTGGGTATAGAAAACGGATTTCATTTGGGCAAACATGCAAAATCCCTTCCCCTGGTAATGTAACGTTCAGTTGATTTTTTTCCATGCTTGTTCCATTAAGGTTCATGACAGGTTGTGAGCTAATTGAAACTGTTTTTTGGAGAGAATCAAATTACCAGTCCATCGCAACGAAAATATTATATTATTTATGTCCTTATGTAACCAAACATGCAAGCTCTTGTATCCTACGAGGCAAGCGAAGTACGTGGACGAAAAGAGATTTAAACACAAACTTCATGTGATGGAGAAACCAGGCCAACCAGTGTAAAATAACTATAAAGGAAAATAAATGTTTGTTTTTTCTTTCTCTTCTTTTTTGTAAATCCATACTTTTTCTTGATTAGAAATAATAGCAAATGCAGTGGGCGCAGTCATATTATAATGGATGAGTTCTGTTAGCGGTACAGTGCACAATTTTCTTTTTCTTACCCCTTTATTTTAATCAAATATATTTCTGTCATCCTTTTCTAACACTATAAACTTTGAAATACATCATATGCTATTCTTTTTTTTTTTTTTTTTAGATGCACAGCCAAAATGCAGTAGTAAATTGGCTACATCATTATTACTGATTCAAAATTTTTCAAAAGCATTTCCGGTATTGTTCTAGAGAAGTGGTCGGTTTTATTTCTAGTAAGTCTGGTTTTGCTTCCCTAAACTCTGTTCCTGTTGCATTAAACACACCAGTGACCTGGCCTCTGAGCAAAAATTAGATGTTTTTTAAAATTTTTTTTATTGTTTACACAGGCTTTTCAATGTCTTTGTTGAGTCTCAGCATGTACTTATTACAAATGGGAGCTAGTGTAAGTAATTGGGGAATTGAAGGTATCACAACCATGTTGGGATATACATATCAAGTCAGAGTTTGGGAATTATAATCATGATGGATTTTACAAAAAAAATATATATTGAAATATTTTTGGGTGGATCTGTGACCTGCTAACTGTATCCCACAGAATTGATTACATCCCACAACTTCTTAGCTGGAGGAACCAGATTTAGAATAATTTGAATTTGCCAAATTTATTTGAAAATCAGTCTCACATCTTGTTGTGGAGGAACATATATTTAGTTTTTAAATTTTTATTAAGCACAAAAATTTAAGTAGGCTGAGATCTTAGCTTTGGTTGGGAAGATGGAACACTTTCAACTGCTTCCTATTCAGACAGTTTTCTGTAGATTTCCTGGACCATTGATCTGTTGTTGACCCAATCTCATCTATGACTTATTTGTCAAACAGAATAGAATTGCATTGCATTCTAGAAAACAATTTGTGTAAAAATTGCATGTTGCAGTCATTGGTAGACTGCAACCAATACATGTTGCAGTCATTGGTTGCAGTCAACGGTAGACAGTCTACCAATGACTGCAAGGTCCCATGACTACAAAACAAGTCAAAATCAGGAGAAGTTGTTTGTCCCACACATTGTGCTGTGAATATGTCCGAACATCCCTACTTTGATGTTTTCTGTCCGAATGCCTCGATGGTAAAACTTTAAGACTTAAACTTTAAACCATGCATCCGTACTGTTCTTAAAGGAAAAATCCCTTTCTAAACATGTCAACGTTATCTTCTAATGATCTTGTCAAACTTTAAGACACAACATGCTAACTGATGGCTGTAGAGGTTTTTTTTTTTTCTTCCCCAGTTTCTCTGTGAATTGCTCAGTCTGTCCTTGGGCAGCAATTTGCTGCGACCTCCACTCCAGTGTAGTTTGACAGCTGTGTTAAATTTTATTTCTACTTTATTTAACAAGGAAAGACCCCTGGAAATTTAAAATGTTGTTTACAAGGACGTCCTGGTCAAAATGACAGCAGGTCAAGACAGCGCTAAGATGCCACTTTATGCGTAAAAATAATTCTTCCGACCATAAAATACGAAGCTTACTTACCACAAATAAAAAATAAGAAGGAAAAGAATTCAAAGTTTTTGATTTAAAATGATGTACTTCAAATAATTTGGAATAAGCCTTTATAGTTTTTCCCAGTGTTGTGATCCTTGTGTGGCTGAGTTTACGTTTGAATTTTGATCATTTACTTGCAAAAGGAAAAATAAAACACTAATTAACAAACCAATGATTTAATACATTTAAATAAATTACCAATAGATTCAGTAGTCTACAGTATTGAGAGATATCTGCTATTCACCTACGTACATACATAAGTTTACTTAGACACATTTATATTTAAATATGCATACATGTGTACACATATTCACATTACATACATGCATTATTAATGTGTAATAATGGGCTTTTATGATTTCACATTCCATGGTTTTTTTGAAGCTCACTAAAAAAGTGCAGAATTTGAGATCATTTAATTCCTTCCATAGTTTCTTGCTGATAACTGAAACATCTAGATTTTATTTTAATTTTCTCTTTAACATATTCAAATAAACTTCATAAAATTTATTTGTCAATTTCATCTCCATTTATATGGAACTTTACATTATCGTTGATCAGATTACCAGAAAATAACATAAATTTATCTCTATTTTTTTTTTTCATGTAAGGATAGCTCATCGCTTTTTTTAAACTCAGCTAGCTCTTTTTCCACTATTTGTATTAGTTTGCGCATAATATTTCCGGAAAGAAAAGTTTCTACTATCAGCAGCCATTCAAAATTTTAAAAATACTGGATGCTGTAAAAACAAAGTATGAATAATTTAGGTCCTAGGACTGTGCCTTGAGGAACACCACATTTTACAGTTTCAATTTGTGACATGTGAGTTTCTGTTATTATTGCTACTATGTTGTCAGACCAGTTCACTCCTCCTGATTAGCTGCAACTGGTTGCTTTTTCCTCTTTTAAATTCTTTAAATGCAGCAAGATTGCACCTGTTTAACTTTTCCAAGACTGTATTGTGGTAATAAAGCCTTTCCTTGTTCCCATGACAGTAAAAAGTTGTTCAGCAACATATCTCATTGTTCAGTTTGAACAGAGAAATCACTCCGTAGTGTCAGAGGCGGCTCATCTCGCCATGTTGACAGAGAACAAGAGATAGAGGGGAGAACTGGGGAGACAAGACATACAGGAGTGAGTAAATTGCCTGACATGCCTGAATCAGCTGTGGAGGTTTGGACAATTTCAGGTGTTTGGTCAAGTGGAAAATTTAAAGAAAGAGAAACTTTCGGCTGCCGAGATTGTGGTGATCTGGTGTTTGTAGCGTGCTCGCTCCCTGTCAAGCTTTTTCATTATTTCTCATGTGACACAGCATGAAGTCATTGCTCACTTCAGACGACGTTTGGCTGTGTCATTATGAGCTGTTTGGTCTTAACAAATTGACCAAAGCCTTGGAGTTAAAGGGGAAGTATTGTGTTTTCCAGCCACATAGAGCCATTTTACATCATAATCAAATAATGTTACCTTCAGTTGCCATAAAAATGCTATACATTCCAAATATGACTTAAAATAAATCTGACTTCGCAATTTAACACCTCGAAATTGGGCTTCTTTTTAAAAATTTCTACTCTTTCTGAAACTCCGCCTTCAGGAAGTCATCACAACATGCTTCTTCTGTTTACCCTATAACAACATTTTTGCCAGCGTTGTACTGAGAAGTAGCTCCTATAATGAGCTCAGCAAATGCCCAGGGCCATCAGGTGTTTGTTAAAGTCTGAAGGAGCCGAGGGTGGGAGTCACAGAAGCTCAGAAGGAAACTGCAGCTCCGAGAAGGAGGAACTTTGTCTGCGAAGGCGGTGCTAGGACCACCCAGGCGTTTTGCACAACTAAATGGTTGCCATAGAGATTAAAGAATTGTTTTCATAAATGCTCAAAGCAACACACCACGTATGGCTTCGAGTAGGGTATAACATTATAACATGATGTGAAGCTCAAAAAGGTTGATTTTACATGATACTGCCCCCTTAAAGGAGAGTTATTGTGTCCCGGGGTGTTTAAGATCAAAACATTCCAACTCATTCCCGACAAACACCTGGCAACTGACATGAACGCAAACAAAAAATCTGTAATTTCCGCTGCGGACATGGAGAAATAAAAAAAAACTTTATTTTCACCTTAAAGAGATACTTCTGTCCTTTTAAATAGAAATATCAACGTCTGTTTTTATTATGGCAAGTCCTTGTGCTTTAGTGATTTATTGTGCAGCTTTGTTAATTTGCCAAATCTAATCAAAGATCTTAGAATCTCAAAGCCTTTCCAGTTTAGTTCAGCCTCCTGGGCCAAAACATTCTGAGCTAAACACACATTTTGAGAGCCAACTATGTTTCCTGTAATCTAAAAAAAAAAAGTATCTTGCGTGAACTGCAGGAGAACATTAAAAAGGGAAGAAAAAAAAGAGAAAAACTCACTGGCTACAAATCAAAAAGATTGGTTGCGTGACAAGAGAACCAATATGTTAACCCACACTTTATGAATGTGGATCTTGGACGAGTCGTATGAACGCACGGACAGACCATCCGGCGGCACAGATGGGATGTCCCGACACAGATTTGTAAACCGATTTCCAAATGACTTCTGTCTTCGGCGACCAAGCAGGCGTGTTTGTGTGTGTGCGACTCGTTTAAGCTGCAGAGATACTTCAAAATCCACAAGTCAGGATTCGCTCTGATCACTCAATGGGTTTCAGTCAATTACCAACACCTTTTAATATCACGTCTAGTCTGTTGGATACTCGCCCGAGGCGTCTTTGTTAACGTTACAATCAAACTGCTCAAATTCCATTTGTGGAATTTCAAAAAGCATGTTGAAACTCAATAAAAGGTTTCTGCAGAACATTTAGATGAACCAGTATAATCCTGGACGTACATACCCCTTTAATCAGTGTCCATGTGATGCTATTTGGTCCAACTCGGTACCCATGTACAGTCATATTCAATTCATTTGAGTACACGGCCCGATGAGTGTCGTTGGTCATATTAAAAGTGCCAACCTTTAAACAGCTTTTAAACGTACTTTTCATTAAGCCCATGTTTTGTTGAAAATACCTTTTTATTGGTCTGATATAATATTCTAATTTTAAATGTCACGCTTTCATTACCTGTAATCAGATAAACCATCATAATTAACATAATCATGCTTCACTTGGTGATAAAGTTCCTAAAAGAATTGGGCTTTTCGATAAAAATGTAATTTATTAAATGAGTCAGAACCTAAACTACTGCATTTCAGACCTTCCTAGTCATGTATCTGGGTGAATTGTGGGTAAATAATCAAAATAATGTTCAAATGTCAGGGATATTTTAAATAAAACAGTCAGGAAAAACAAATGAATAAAAATATACTGAGAGTTTTTCTTGTCCCATAGGCACAGTATTTCCCAAACACCGTTTCATTTTCCAAGCCAAGAGATGCAAATATGTAAATAAGTTAGACATTTCACAGAAACATGAACAGTATTTCCGACATTTTCCCAGCATATGTCATGCCATGAAATATAAGCTACAGCTCCGAGGAGGAGCTTTGTCCTCGAAGGCGGGGCTACGTCCACCCAGGTGTTTTGCACAGCTGAATGGTTGCCCCGGGAGATTAAAGGACTTCTCAAACATGCATGAAAGAATCAAAGCAAAAATCCAGATATGTTTTTGATGGGGGAATAACATGATGTAAAGCTAAGGATATTTCCTTTACGACACAGAAACGGCAGCCGCTCTATCAGAGTGGCTCAAGAATACATTTGAAAACTTTAAATGTCAAGGCAAAGCTAAATAATAACCGCCGTCCCGCCGCGCACAGCCCTGACCTACATTGCACTCTCAGTGCAAACGCAACAATGATTACATTGTGATAAGCATCCTGGTGGACACATTAGGCCGTGTTGTTATTTTAGCAGATAGAAGTTCAAGGCCCATTTGTCAGAACGCTTGGTGTCTCTAGGTTATCTGGCATGGGGAGGATGGCTCAATGGAGTTGGAGAACGGTATCTTTAATTGCTTTTGTTGTTCTTCGGAGTCGGATAATCAAAAGTGTGTTGGGGGCTGAGATTTAGCTTGCATTGTGAGGCCTGGGAATTGATTTTAAATTCTGTTTCTTTCTTCTTCTTTTTTTTTTTCTTAATGGGAATTTGCTGTAGGAGCAGATAGGTGTCTGGAAGCTATGCTGTAATTAATCTGGCCAATCAATGCTTAAGAGCCCTACGTGTGTGTTTGAGATGCACCTGTTTTTTTTTTCTTTTTTGTAGGACAAACTTTTTTTCTGTATCTAGAACGGTGTGTGTTTGTGTATATAAAGTAGGCAGTTTGTGTGTGGAGGCCTGCGGAGGCAACAGGAGTTGGAGAGTTTGTTAAAATTCAAATATGTGAAAGTCATTTTGCAAAAAAAAAATAAAAATAAAAATAAAAAGAAGAAAGAAATCACACACACTTTGAAAGCAATTTCAGTGGAAAACGGGAGATAAAGGTATTTCTGATGAAAGTTGCCACGTGTCCAAAAATGTTTCCATGGCGACACGCTCGCGTCGCATAAATGAGTCGGGAGAAATTAGAAATCCAATTTGTATTGTTTGCCATGCTCGGAATAGATTACAAATGTATCAGCCAGCTGATGCTAATTCGCTTGGCGGCCCGCGTTGTCGGGATGGGGAAGGAGGTGAGCGAGGGGGCGGAACAGCTAGCGCTCTCCGCTGCTGTTTGTCATCAGCTTTATTTACCTCACAGCCAGTCCACAGGCTGAGGAGGCATATGGCTTATGATAACAAGAGATCAGGTTCTCCCCTCCCGTTCATCTGTGAACCACATCTATTCTAGACTCACTTCACTTTCAGCGAGCTCTGTCAAACCCGATGCCGTTTCATTTAAATTCTGAAGGTGATTATTTTTTCTTCTCCTTCTTCTTTCTTCCCCCTTATAACTCCATGGAGAGGCTGGGAAGGCAGGAAATGTTGTGGATGAACTGTTTGTTGTGCTAATTTTATATCCCAGCTGAAACTGATGCGGCAGTTGGATTGTTAGCCCTCGCCGTGTATCGGGGATTCACAGCAAGAGAGCTTGTGTAGAGAGAGAAAAAAAAAACAACAACAACAGAATCACTGCAAACAGCAGGATGATTCGAGCCACACGTTCGTATCTTGTACCAAACACAAGTATTCAGATGACAGAGCAGTTGTTACAAAGTTATCAAGGTTTTCTTGCAGTGTTTTTAAAGCTACATTTATTTGAATTTTGCTAAATTTATCTAATGTAGCTATATTTAGTTCCATCAGCTAAATACAGCTACATTCAGCTAAATGTGGTTAAATGTAAGTTACGTTTACCTGCGCTAGCTAAATGTAGCTAGATATATCTTAACCACATTCAGCTAAATACAGCGACATTTAGAATATAAGACACTTAGATTAATTCAGCGAAATGTAGACATATGTATGCAAATGTAGCTTCTTCTTAAGCTACATTTGCTGAGTATGGCTACATTCATCAAATGTAGCAAAGTAGCAAATGACATTTGATACTTTTCAAATGTAGCTACTTTTAGCTAAATATACGTCAGCTGCATTTAGCAGAGACAATTGTATCTTACATTTATCTTGGAAACTTCACAAAGAAAGTCAGAACACGGCTGCCTGCAGGGAAAAAAATCTTTTATGATTTAAAACCAGTCATTTTGTTTTCCTTCTTCCTGGTTTATGGGACTGCACTGCGGTCTGGATAAGCTTTAAAGGGGAAGTATAACTTTTTTAACATTTATCTTACATTTAACTTTGACTTTTACATTTAATTTTTTTTTAATTTAGCTAAATCTAATTGTAGATTTAGCTTGCTGGTTGTCGCGGTGTCATGCTTGGGGCTGCTTACGTTTTCAAGAAACCTAATGGTCTAGTGGTAAAAACACATATTCGGCTACTACTATTATTAAATTAAACTTGCCAACATGTTTGTTTTGTATTCATTGTTAAGCTACATAATTAAATTTTAAAAACAAACAGAATAATTCTTGATTTAAATCCATTTTTTCACTCTAGTCTTGCAACGTATTTTTTTTAAAGTTCTTTTTTTTTTCTTTTTTTGAAGAAAACTGAACATTTCCTGTTTCACACAGACACACAGCGTGCCTTGTCCAACAAAACCCCTAAAGTTTTATTGCTTTCAAAGGTGCAAACCTGCAAACCATAAAAGCTGATCGCTAAATGGCAGGATTTCAAGCAACTCTTCGAGAGCGGAGAAAACCCCACAGCATGATTGTTTCGAGGCCAAGAAATGCTCTTGCATCAGACAATGGGCCCTTTTCTCAGCGCTGGCGGCCCGGTTCGGGCGGGGCGGCGGGGGGAAACCACAGAGGGGACGTTAAAACCTGCTGGAGCTCCGAGCAACTTGTTGCCTGCTTGCATGGAAACATCAGGGAAGCTTTGGATGAGCCTCAGGACAGAAGCCAGACTTACTCTGAGCAATTCTTCTCACTTTGGATCGTCGCTTGTCGACTTTACGGGTTTCCCCTTCCGCATTTATTGGGAATTTAGTGTTCACTTGAGGATTCACATTAGCCAGTTCATCTAACGTCGACATGTTCAGTGTTTTTTTTTTTTTTTTGTCGTAGGTACCTACAGTAGAGGACTTACTTTGACATGAAGCATGACTTTGCTACATGATTTGGGGAATGAAGGGACAGACGGAGCACTTGGAATCGCATGGTAATTAGAAATTACAAAACCTCAGAACAAGTGTTGGCCTGTCTGAGCATGTGTCGCTCTGCTCAAGTGGGACTTCATCTTTTTTGTTTTTTTTCCTTCTTCTTCTTACTTTTGACTTTAGGAGCCAAGCACTTACACAAGAGACAGGAATACAAGGGGAATCACATGCACAAAAGGAAGCATGTGAGAAATGGGCGCATAGTTAATGGGATTAAAAACTCGCCACAAACAAGCTAGTAAATTCCAGAACAAAACCGAGTTATAGCCTACTGGATCCGCCAGAAACAAACATTGCACAAATACTGGAACAAGGCACTTTAAACCACAAGTTTTAACATATAATGACCATGAAGCGCCTCACTCTGGGCCAGAATTACTTGAGAAGATTTAGTGTTTTTAGTTTCTAGTTCAAATATTTCAGTATGCTTGACAGGTGACAAGACGAACTCGTGAGTAACTTTTCAGCAAGAACATTTGTCAGAAAGGGCAGAATTTTAGAAAACCCATTTCAAGTCAAAGAAATTTCAAAACAACATTTCAAAACACACTGGAACACTTTCAGAAATGTTACCTTTTGTGTCGGTTATATAAAAAAAAAATGTCCCCCCAAAAATCAAACAAAAATAACAGACTTGGATAAGATAATAGAATTTCTGAAGCAGAACAACAAAAAGGAGGGAAACTGTTTGTTAGAGGTGGGCTAACCGAGCCTACTGGCTAACCTACTGAGGTCAGCCCACCTCTCGTGGACATCAGCTACCAGTTTAAGCCCCCCGGCAAAAAATTGGGAGGAATAAAAAAAAAAAAAAATTTGTGGAATTCCAACTCCTTACTTCTCGAACCGTATTATCATTCCTTTCTTCTTTCCTCTCCATCGTGAAATTTTTTTGTGGCTGCGAAACAAGAAAAAAAAAAAAAAAGTCTGACGTTAATCTCTGAGCCATATGGGTCGACTGATAGATGCTGCGATGCTAAGTAGCTCACTCAAACCATGTTGGCACGAAATAATTATAATTTATGAAGCCAGACCTTCCGATTCATCACGGACCATGCCTACTCAGGCAGCCACAACACATCATTATGAAGTATCGCCTTTCCCTCTCATTGGCCTCCTAATCCAATAGAGCAGCAGTGTTAGCCAAACCTTCCCTACTCATGCTATTGTCTTTGGTAATGGCTCTGATCTGCCCACTGCTGCCTTTGGGATGTGCTGATTAAAGACTATTGCAAAGTAAACATGATTCGGAAGATATGAAAAGTGTTAACAGCAGGATGAGATTCACCGTTTTCTAAGAGGAGTGACTGCTTTTGATCGGAGGTGACGTTGCCCAGGGAAGCATGGGATGGCAACAAGCGCTGAGGAAATTACAATGACAGTTTTCGGCCAGTTGTTTGCTAAATGAGTTTCCTGTTCCTTCTTGTTACTTCCAGTCGATAATGACTTGTGTACAGCATTGAAGCAGTGAGAACATATGACCTGAAACTTGGTATATGTTGAGAGTGGCTTAACCAGCTGCTACAACCATCACTGGCCCAAACTTAACACTTGATCAGGTAGCTGCCTTTTCAATTAACCATAAAATTGTGCAAATTGAGGTTATAAAAATAATTTTGCTTAACAGATGTATGGTAATTTTGACAAAAACTCATGTTTTCTGTTAGGTTTGGCTCTAGGATGAGGCGGTTTTTCAACCGCTAACTTCTCCCTCCTAGGGAAAAAAAAATCATAGAGCTTGCCTGAATTAACAACACGTGATTTAATTGGCATTTCCCCTTACACCTTTTTCCCAGATAATGAGCTAAATGCAATATTAGGCTAACAACTTTCTGTTTGTTTTTTTTTTGCCAAGCTTTATAGAAGCCAATGCGTGCATAGTTTGTTTTGACGTCTGTCATGGCGGAGTGGGCGGCTTTCTGAAGAGCGTGACATGACGTGTAAATGTTTCTTTACTTGAACAAAACAATGAATTTGAAAAATACTCAGCTCGGAGACAATGATTTAAATGGAAACCATATATTTAAAAGTCACTAAATTAGATGAACCAGCTACAACTTTTTCCATCTGAACAAGGCGTAACAACTGGCCGTCTACCACATTACAAGGAGAAACTCTCATTTCAGCACCAACAAAGAAAGGGACCTTCATTTTTTCCCCCCTCATCTTTGTTTTTCTCAGCATTTACTCGGCAATTATCCCTGAAATTACAGCATAAGTGAGCTTTAATCATTTCATGAAACATTTAAAGAGCCGGCTGTTTGATAGCGAACATCTGCGAAAGAGCTCATGAAAATCGGTCCGCTTGGAGATTTGCGTAGGAGGAGGGAAAAAAAAAAAAAAAAAAAGAACATTGTTTTGTAATCGATAAAGTTTGTTGTGCTCCACAAAAATGCAAGAACTCTTGGAAACGTCAGAAAGACAGTCAGAACACGGCCGCCAGCAGGGAAAAATAATCTTTTATGATTTAAAACCAGTCATTTTGTTTTCCTTCTTCCTGGCTTATGGGAGCGCACTGCGAACTGGATAAGCTTTAAAGGGGCAGTGTTACGTGAAATTGGCTTGTTTGAGCTTTACATCATGCTGAAATTTTATTCCCTCATCAAAAACATACCTGGAATGTTGCTTTGTTTTCCTCCTCGGAGATCAAGTTTCAAAGCTTCCACCTCACAGAGCACCCCGACTCCGTGTCTCCCCAAACTCAGCTCCTTCAGACTAGCCAGCAGCAATTAGCCAACACCTGCAAAGCTTGTTACATGAGCTACTTCTCATTAAAACTCTGGTAAAAATTGAGTCATGTTGTCATGACTTCCTGAAGGCGAAGTTTCAGAAAGAGCAGGAGGTTCTGAAAAAGAGAGGCCCAATTTCGAAGTGTTAAATTGTGAAGTCAATTTTCTATCAGGTTGTACTCTGATATGTATATAGCAATTTTATAACAACTGAAAGTAACACTGTTACTTGATTGTGCTACAAAATGACATTATGTGCCTGGAAAATATACACTGCTCACAAAATTATAGGAAAAACTAAAATAACACATCCTAGTTCTCAATTAATTAAATATTCTCATTATCAATCAAATTTTATTTGTATAGTACATTTCAGCAGCAAGGCATTTCAAAGTGCTTCACATCATAATGAACATAGAACACAGAGTCATGCAACATAGAATCAACAATCAAAGCATTACATTAAGTCAAATGCCATCATTAAATTCGTAATTGATTATGTTTCAAATGTAGCTCTAAACAGGTGGGGGTTTTAGTCGAGATTTAAAGGCACTCAGTGTTTCAGCTGTTTTACAGTTTTCTGTAAGTTTGTTCCAGATTTGTGGTGCATAGAAGCTGAATGCTGCTTCTCCTCGCTTGGTTCTGGTTCTGGGGATGCGGAGCAGAAGCAGAACCAGAACCAGAAGACCTGAGGAGTCTGGAAGGTTGGTACAGTATCAACAGATCTTTAATGTATTGTGGCGCTAAGCCATTCAGTGAAACTGGTGGTATGTGCTCTATCTTCCTGGTTTTAGTGAGAACGTTCTGAGCAGCAGCATTCTGTATCAGCTGCAGCTGTTTGATTGATTTGCTAGTCAGACCTGTGAAGACGCTGTTGCAGTAATCAATGCGGCTAAAGATAAACGCATGGATGAGTTTCTCTAGATCTCGCTGAGACATAAGTCCTCTAATCCTGGAGATGTTCTTCAGGTGATAGAAGGCCGACTTTGTAACTGTCTTTATGTGGCTTTGAAGCTCTGAAGCTTTCTTCACTGCACTTGAAGGACTACTGTTAAACTCCATTTACAATTCTACTTTGTTATTCTCCAAAAAACAAACAAAAAAAACCCATTAAGAACACAATCTGCATCAGACACCTTTGTGACCCCCAAAGCAGTTGTGACCCATTTTTGAAATCCAGATCGGCCAAATATAGCGGGACAAGCAAAGGACGTGTCAGCACGTCGCGTTCAGGAGTGACGGCGGGATGCCACCGAGTGTCACGTCTGAATAGTGCAGGTGCTCCGAAAGTGTTGGAGGACATGGCCTGCACTCGCATGGCGCTCCAGCCGGCTTCAAAGCAGGTGCCCAGACAGAAATAACACCACTTGGCAGGAGATGGATGTCATGTACCAACCTGCTAACCTCTTAACCCAGCGGAGGCTGCTGCCTGGGAAGTGAGCGGACTGATTCACGACTCCACCTGTTTCTGATCCCCGCTTTCAGTCGCCTGCACAAATTATAGCTAAATTATGTGAAGCCGAGATATAACATTAGTGTTCTTGCATATTTTCTTAAATGTCCTTCGTTGCGGATTAGTCCATATCTTCCTAATTCTGTTTTTAAGAAAAACAAATGAAAATTGGATGAATACTTAGAGCATGCTTATTAAATTAATCACTGCAGATTTCAATTAAGACGATATGAAAAAAAAAAACCCTGCTAAAAATAGAAAAAAATTATTGGGGTTATGTAATGTGAACAAACCAAAATACATCAGCTGGTAGATATTTATAGGACAGATCCAGCTAGGTTGTCAAAATATTTTACATTTTTGATTTAAACTAAAGTGGGAAAAAAAAATGTTCTCAAAGATTTCTTTCAAACAGGCCAATTTTCATCCATCCCAGACGTTACACAGCTTCACAAAAAAACCCCGCCAATATTAAGCCCCTCCCCCTCCGTTGGCAGAGGATTTCCTGAACGATTATGATGTAGAATCAAAACGGTAAGTTGCTGATAGAACTGTACAATTACAAGCAACCCTAGAAGGAAACTTTTGCTGTCCTCTTGAGCAGATAAGGTAAATGCGTAAGCGTGGTTTGGGAATATGTTTAGCAATCACGAAGGTTAGCTAAAAAATCAAAAGGATACTGAGAACTGACGGTGTGTTTAAAAAAAAAAGGTAAAACTGTCAGTAAAGCTTCTGTATTTGTAATAGTGATGAAGTAAACATACCAAATGGTTTAAGCTAGCAGCTTTTGGGAAATAAGTGGAAAATTAAGTTGTGGAAGGATAAAATGTATGCGGCTAGCACACTTCTTTTCTTCATTTTGTTAGCCAGCTGACTTGTTTGCTTTGTTGCAACATGCTAAAACCTGGTACTACTTTTTGGAGGCTTTCACACGCATTGAACTGATTGATTCACATTGACAAAAATGGCTACGTGAACACTGATGTCTACCAACCTACTTTGTTGAGAAGAACTAGTTTTCTTTCATGTTTTCCTTGTTTATAGTCGCAGAAATTCAGAGTATGTGACTGTGTGACAGGAATCTTTCATTTAAATTTTGCTGTCTAATCCACAACTGGGTTTGCTAATTAGCCTGTGGTTAGCAAACCTACATACAAAACAACGGTTGCTCTGTTTCTTGACATGTAACATTATTTGAAGTCTTATTATCTCAACATTTAGCTGTGTGAAACGTGTGGTATACATGAAATGTGGGCGTAGAAAAGACGACCAGACACATCAATATAATGGAACAAAAAACAAAACACTGGGTCAAGGCCATTAGAGCATGTCCAATTCCAGGCCCTCTCTACCTACTTTCACATTGAAATTAGTTTTTTTGTTGGTTTTTTCATGTGTGTGGGGGGAGGGTAGCTGGGGTTGGGTTCTGGGTCTGGGAGGGGCGGGGTGGCCGTCACAGACTCAGTTTGCAAAAAGGGCAAATGCATCAGTTTGATTGAAGAGCTGTTAAAGACGGTGAAGGCTTCAGCATTCAGCATGCGCGCCTCTTTCATGCTTCGGTACCTCCTCTATCGCCATTTTTAGCCCTGCGTGTTCCCCCAGAACAAAAAAAAGAAAAAAGGGAGACGAACCTCACACATCCCGTAATCGAACCCCGCCCTCTATTTTTACTCGAACGTTGACATGTTTGAGGCTCATCTTTTTGAAGGACGTAGGATCAACAGAGATGAACCGAGAACTGCTTCACCCATCCTGCTTGAAACGGGGCCTCTTCTTTTGGTGTGTAGGGGTGAGTGTGTGTGTGTAGGGTGGGGGTGGGGAAAGAAGGGGCATATTTCCATGTTAGGGAGCATCTGTCCCAACGGAGCGTTTATGGAGGTTACACAGATGTTCTGGGGGTTCATGAGATTCTTTATGATTTACGCCTCTCCCCTCGCTTAACCCACCTTTTTTAAAAGCTATTTATTGTACTTTACCATAGCAACGGTGCGCTGGAGCATTTCAAAGGGAATGCAGTATTTACTGAGATTCTCTTGACCAGTAAAACCTCAGTTTCACATTTTCCAGGCATAAAGGGTCAAGTAACTATGTTAACTTCAGTTGTTATGAAAATGCTACATATATCAAATATGACTTAAAAAGACATGATTTCCTAATTTAGCGCCTTGAAGTTGGGCCTCTGTCTCTTTAAAAACTCTTGCTCTTTGTGAAACTCCGCCTCCAGGAAGTCATCACAGCATCACTCCTCTATTAACCTTTTAGCAACATTTTTACCAGCGTTACACTCAGAAGTAGTTCGCATAATGAGCTCAGCAGATGTGCAGTTCCACCAGATGTTTGCTAATTGCTGCCAACTAGTCTGAAGGAGCTGAGTGGGGGTGTCGTGAAGTTAGGAAACTACAGCTCGGAGGAGGAGCTTCATCCTCGAAGGCGGGGCTAGGTCCACCCAGGTGTTTTGCACACCTGAATGGGAAATTCAAGGCAAAACTCCAGGTGTGTTTTTGTTGAGTGAATACCATTATAACATGATGTAAATCTCAAAAAAAGTCCATTTTAGATGATATTGCCCCTTTAAACAGCGGTTGCCGGTGACAAATGACGGCGCTTGCATTTGAGAAATACATGTTTAGTGCAGTTACAAGGTTTATTGTATCCCTCCCCGTGTTCCCAAAGCTTATCTCATCTGTTGGAGGCTAATAGAAATTAGTTACCTTGTGGGACCCTTCATGGTTCATTACTGGTAGACCTAATAACAAATGATGGCCTTTCAAAAGGGAACAACTCACAATCCAGATGCAACACTGCTCCCTCTTTTCCTCCATGAGTGCTCCATTATTATTTCCCGTTAGCCATCCTCTGCCATCTACTTCTATGTATTTTTCCAGGGTCGCAATAATGGGGATTCGTTATGGCGGCAGCGGTTTGCTCACCCCTCATCTTCATCATCAGACGTTTGATGAGAACTAACTAATAGGACAGATGTTTAGAGGGAAAATCAATAGAGCTTAGTTATTAGGAGGTAGAAGGATAAAAAGACTCTCCATGCTTGAAATACCATAAGTGCAGGTAACTAGGCAACTCTTGTGCTTATTATTAGTGTTATTAGTTGCCCGGAGCCGGAGCATTTTTTTGAAAAGGAAATATGTTGTTTTTGTTGGACTTTCTCTTTTTGTTTTTCACAACAATCACGTAACATGTGAAGCGACATGTGCTTTTGCTAAATTTCTAAAAAGAGGAGCAGAAACAACGCTGTTAATTGTTTATTGTCTGCGACCATTAAGAGCTGAACAACCTGTTTATGCTTTTAAACGCAAGATACAAAGATAGAACTTCTTTTTTTCCCCCTTTATAAAATCATATTTACCCTGACGAAATATGTTTTGGATATAAATTTGGAAAAAGTAACATTGCTGTCTCGTCATGCAAAACCTCAAAACTGTTTAATTCCTATCAATACACTGTGATTGCATGTGCCAATGTTTTGTTTTAATTAAATCATATTTTGCTATGGTAGATCACATGATGGATTGCTTTCTTTTTACAAAGCAGATTTTATTCAGCAAATATCATTAACACGTTTGTGTGAAATAGCTGCAGTGATAAATTAGTTTTTCTTAAGTGCATGTTATTCAAATGAGCGTAATATAATCTAAACAATCAGCAGAGTCTGCACATTATTCATCATAATGAACAGAATATATTTTTTTAATATCATCCATACGTCTTAATAAATTGAAAAATCATTATGGTATTTGCATATAATTGTGGTTATTTGTTAATACGTTTCAACCACACTGCTTAGGAGGCTTGTAACATCAGCTAGGGCTGAAAGGATTTTTCCACCTCTGATCCTGAAAGTTGAGTTGATTAAGATTGGTGTTGGTGTTAAAAGTCCCTCTGGAAAAGTTGTGCCAATATGAGAACAAGAACAAAAGTTTAATGGAAGCCTTTTCATATGTAAACATTTTAAACTTTTGAAACCCTTTTTGAACTCCACACTGTCTGCAAATCAAACTGTTAAAACGCGCGCAAGAAAGTAAACCATCTAGCCGACGATGACTACCACTGGCTTTAGTTGTCAAGTTGTCAACATAACGCGCTAAATCTTAAATTGTGACGTATAGAAGAAAATGTGCTTTGCTTCTAATTATTAACGCTACCACAAGTAGGTTGCAGGGTATCACATTTCACAGGTCAGCGAAAAGTTTTAATTTAAATTTAAAAAATAGCAAGGACAGAAGTAGGTCAGTTAAGCTAGCATGACTTTGACAATCTGACATGTAGATGTGCAGCAGAATTCCAAATTTCTGACAGATCATCAGTAGAGAAGGTGTAATAATTAGCTAATCCACCACTGCTGTGTTCAGACGATGATTTATTAATAATCGCAAAGCATAAAACCTGAAAGACTGAATGTTCTGTTCTTCGTGTGGGAAGTGTTTGCATGTTTTTTGGTGTTGAATTCTGACACAGTCGTAGAACCGTTGTCAGTCAGTTGCTATGACAACGGGTCTGTGTGTAGCGTAGCCAAAACAGAGAGCGGGAAAAAATAAGAATATGAATGGTTTTGACTGGTGTTTTACTTATTTAGCAGCTGTTAAATAGGATATGAATCAGATGCTAACTTCAGGGTCATGTTTTCTGTCTGAAACAACTTTGATGAGTGCACCAGATAGTTGGTCAGTATTTCCTCCGTAAGTAGGCCAAGGGGAACAGCTGCCAGGTCGAAAATAAATTACTAATTGTCTCGAAAAAGCTCGTTAACATCTACTTATTCAGGTCGGATATTTTTATTTTGCGTCCTGTTGATGCCAGAGCAGTTAAAAATATTTTATTTTAACTGATAATTCATGTGAATTAGTGAAGTGTGAACAAGGTATGAATTTTAATTAAACCATATACATTTACTGGAACCACTTTTTGAGAGAAATAGATTTTAGTAGCTCTACCATGCTGTTCCTTTTAACTTTATTTATGATATTTTTAGATGTTGCTTCAATATTTCCACGTCGTTCTTTTGTCATAAAATATTTCCTAGAAGTAAAGTAAAGTTGCTGAAATCTGATGACCTATCTATCTATCTGAAATCACTTAGTTTAACAATCCATGATGACAGTAATATAAAAACAAAAGGTTTTATAAACACATAAAGCAGTCTATCCGCTGCAGCTAGTATTTCACTGGCAGTGTACAGTAAAATGTCAATCTACATTTGACCTGAGGAAATATTTACCATGTGCATCCACACATGGAGGCTTTACGCATGTTCATTTACACACACTTAAGCATAACCAACGATGCCTGTTGTTAAACTCGAGCTGACATGTTTCTATTTTTATGGTAAAAATAGCAGCACATTAACATACGTTGGATGGTAAATTAATTTTAAATGGACGAAACTTTTAAATCCATATCTTTTATGACTGATCAGCCAGTTGGCCTGACTGAATCACTCGCCACACAAACTCCATGGCGACAGACCAGCCTGCTTTTCATTTTATTCAGATCTTTTGAATATCACAGTGCAATTTCTGACTCTTTATTTCCCCGGGAAAAAAAAAAAAGTGCGGACCCCTCGCAGAGTTCCAAAAGAATGACTATTACTCTTTCCACAGTGGGAGGTGGCTTTTCAAAGGGTCTTAAATGAACACGAATGACGTCTTTTCCTGCAATTTTTTTTCCTGGATGCGGTGATTGGAGTTAGCACTTTTGAGGCCTCGGGGAGGCTGGATAAAGTAGAGTCTATGGTGCATTGAAGTGCTCCTTTTTATTAGAAGGCTACAGGCAAATTACTGCTTAACCAAACGCCCATGATCAAATGTTTTGCTGAGGCGATGTGTTCTGATGATTTAAGTTCAACTGAGGAACTCTTGTCCAGCAGACATAACCGAACTAAGGTTTAGCAAAGAAAAGTCTAGCAAGTAATTCTTTAGATCCGATATGTCTTATTGGTAGTGACTGATTCGCTTTTGTGCGCGTAACACCTGGTATGCACACACAAGCTTCCTTTTCTTTCTTCATCGCATGTCATTTTCTCCGTCTTTGGCTTACTCTCTATTCTCAGCGTCCTGCCCCTTACAAAGCCTTTGATAATATCAGTTTGAGCTTGTAACATCTCGCTAACAAAGTTGGTCATTAACATTTTGTGTTCAGAGAGCTTGTCAGTGTCTATTAGCGTTATGGTGGAAGACCCAAGACCACTGGGGGGAAGGTACCTGGTGTCTGGTGTCAGTCCAATCAACTCCTCCACTATTCACTTCCATTCCTAATAAATGGAGACAACCAGAGCTTCCAGTACTCATGGGTGCATGGCAAGGTCAACACGCAGACGGCTACTTCCATTTACAAACTGGCGTAAATGGTTTATGAGCAACTGGGTGGGGGTCTAACAGCCTCCACTTCACCTATTACCACCTAGATGTGCAGGGTCACGGGGCAGAGACATGATAAGATTGGTTTTGTAATGCATTGCTCAAACACTAAAGTCCAAAGGATTGCCTTTTGCTGGGGAAGCTAACATTGAATCCCAGAAGAGGAATGCACTTAATCCTTGGAATCTGAATAGAGGAGAGTAAATGTTAGATATTTATAACGAGACTTTTTGCACGGTTTTAGCATTGCATCACTTGGATGGTTTGTACGTCTTGGTTGCTATTTACCTGTAAACATGTTCAAATCTATGAATATCAACGCACAACTTTGCTATTTGAAAGACATCTTCATCATGGATTATTTATGAAAGGTTCCTAAGAGCAGTCAAAAATGTAAAAAAAAATTGTAAATCCAAAAATGTTTTATTCACTTACACTTATTTTATAGGTTACCCTTAATGTTTCCTATTAATTTTGAAAGCAGTCATTTCTAATGTCTCTTTTGCCCCAAAAAGACTTAAAACTGCAGTATGTAACTTTTACTACAATATGTTTTCTACATATGTCACCATGTCATGACAATTTGCTGAGACAGATAATGTGTGAAAAGATTGATTTCCTCCACCTCCCTGAGCTACTATTGCCGTTTGAAGAAATGCTCCACTCCCAACCAAAAACAACCAATCGGGGCCAGGAGGAGGGTCTTAGCGCTGTCAATCAAACTCATGTCCTTGTAACTAAATGTGCTAATAGCGAAAAAACAACTTAACTGAATAAGTTGTTAAGACGAATGCTTATCGAATGCTAAGGCTAATGCTATGCTAATTAGCTTTAGCATTCATGGTAGGCTACGTTGTTGTTAACCAACTGTAGCATAGCAGAGAGCAAGTAGAATAAATTGGATTGACTTGAAAAATGCTTTTTGTCTTTAATCCAGGTTTTCTTTGTTTGGTATTAAAACGTGTTTAATATCAGACAAAGATGTTTGCCAAAAAAAAAAAAAAAAAAACTGACGATAAAGAAATGTAATGGGGACAGAGACATTTTCATGGCACAGTAAGTACTTAACACATCCCCACTTTAAGAACATGACTTTGGTATTCTTTTGGCTATTTTAACCTAAGCAGCAATACTGACTGAATGTTGGTGCAGTTAGGAGCACTGCTGCCTTGAAGCAAGAAGAAGTTTACCTGTTGCCCCCATGCATGTGTGGGTTCTCTCCAAAAACTTTGGCTTCCTCCCACAAACCAAAAACATGACTGTTAAGTTAAATGGTCTCTCTGAATTGGTCCCAGGTATGAATGTGCTCAGGCATGTTTGTTCTTTGTGCCTTACAGTGGCCATGTGATGGACTGGCAATGTCTCCAAGGAATGCCTCAACTCCTGTCAAATGACTGGGCCTTGTACTGAAAACGGATGGACGGTTCTGTGATGTTACCAGCTTTTGGTTTGTGACATACAGGAGCTTGTACTTACAGTATATTTATAAGGAGATCTGCGAGTAGTCAGAGTGTACAAGCATGTTGTATGTGTGAATCATTCGTGTCTCATCCTCCTCCTCTGCTATCACATCAGTCGGCACTTTTCGGTTGGCAAGGTTTCAAACTGTCATTTTCTTGGGAGAGGTGCTGAAAGGAAGTGAAGCGATCCTGCGTTTGGCTTGTGTTTCCCCGGCACAAGGAGCTCAATAATTCGCGATATGCAATGTGAAACTGGAAAGCACAATGCCCCGAGGCGAGAGCATTATGATCTACTCTGAATTATTTCTGTAAAGACAGAAATTGCAGCGCGCAGAGTGTGGCCTTTTGCCTCAGCGTGTGCCTCGTGTTGTTATTTGTCAGCTACATATGGAAACTTGATGGGAAAACTGTACAATGGCACATTTGGAACATATCATTTCAGCAAAAAAAAGATAAAAAATTTGCTCCACAATGCAAACGGCATTGTGTGACTTGACAAAAGATGAAAGGCGTTTCTTTGAGCTCGGCGGAGGCACACGAGGCATCAATAGCTCGGTTTCATAGGCGCCGCTTTAATTCTCCTCTGCTTAGACACCTCGAGTCACTCATGCAAATTGCCTTGGTTTTGTTTTCACACAGAGTGGATGGACTCGCCTGTTTACCTGTGGGTTTATTTGTCAAAAATGATATATTTTTTCAAAGGGAGTCGAATGGAAGGCTTTGTAAATGATTGCAGGTTTAGTTAAAGTGAAATAGGTTTCCTTGGCCAGCCAGTGGGATTGCTTTGATGGTTGACAGGCCTGACACGTTTTCATGCTACGTGGCATTGTATCTAGGTTACTGAGGAGTGAACGCATCGTCTATTTTAAAAAATGTATTCTGCATTCGGATATGACAGTCTTGATTGCTTTTGAGAGCAGACTTGGGATAATTCTATCTTTGCTATGTAATTGAAGACTAAGGGGATGTATATTTAAAAAATTTACACTTTTTTCTTCTTCAAGATTAGCTTGTCCTGGATACCGAAGCTAACACCTAGCACTGAGCTAGATCACCCATTTGCTCATACCCAAAATGGTTTGAGCAAATGCTATTTTTATGAACTTTTAAACCATCATCAGAGAGACATTGGAGAATTATTTACATTGAAGAGAATGATTATTTCCATGTGAAATAAAGCTAATAGTAGTTATGGCTATCAATACTGTTCCCTGTAAAGCACATACTGAGAACAGAATGTGTTAGCCCTTTTTCCCGTTCGAGTTGCTATTTGATGGAACAGTAATATAATGCCAAAATTAATAAAACAGCCTTCATGAAGACTGCCGGAATATTTTTGAGATTGAAGGCTTTTGATTGAAGCCTATATCTGCGTTATCATTAACCACAGAATTGTGCAGATTGAAATTACGATGAAAAATGTACTTAATGGGAACACACTCTTTGAAAAAAGTAGTTTTTCGATAAAAAAGGTTTTTGCGCTAGAATTAGGTGGGTTTTCAGCCTTATCAAGATAGATTTATTTTTTGCAAAAATGCAAAGTAAACACTTTTTTCGCATCACGAGTCAAGTGATCAATGATGATGGTGATCAATGATGAAGGATGATGGGTTTTTTTTTTTTTTCACCTCTCACAGGATCGTACAGCATGTCAGTCGAACGTGTTGTATTTATATTTCTTCTGTAAAATCGGCAGCTACAATTTCCCCAGATTGCCACATAACACACACGTGCCTATGTGCCACATGTGTGATTCCATTATTATTTAAGGGAAACTTTGCAATTTCAAAACTGTGATTTTTCGACATTAGCAGAATAACGACGAAGATTCGCGCACATTTGATTTGGAAACTAGTGGTACTTAGCTGCCTTCTTTTTAGCTGGAGCCATACCGGTATGCTGCATTGAAAGTTATCCACTGCAGGGAAATCATTAAGTGCTTCTAAACTTTTCTGAGGACACGTTGCAAATCTAGGGCTTCGTTTCCCACAACTACGGCTGTCAGCAGAACGCATTGATATGGACCTTGTCTCATAAACTCTGGTGTCAGACAAGTTATTCAAATTCAAAACTTTGTTACTTTTGTGGATTTGGGATTCATGTGCAATCTGTGCAAATGAAAACAAAGGGATGATAAGAGGGGGGGTTTGGGAGGTACACTGGCGAATGAGAACAAGCGAGACAGAGAGAGACAGAGATAAAGACCGAGGGACACAGAGATGATAAACATGCGGGGCGTCCGTGCGGTGACTGGGAGATGACCGTGGGAATGACAGCTGTGGTGGCAGAATAAATTAGAATGCTGATTTCTGGTTAATAAATAACTTTGTGAACTGGAGCACCTGGCCCAGTCCCCAGCGCGGCCCGGCGTCATGGCGAGCGCCTGCTGATTATTCACTAACCCGTCCTATCAAATGAAAAGGTCTCCCGCTAACTGCACTCTGCCTGCTCACTGATCTGCTCAGGGGTGGAAGACAACACAATTCCTTTCGTGGTGAGAATGGATAACGATTTTTTCAGCAGAAGACCCCACTCATCAATGGAAAAACAAATCTGTTGTACATCTAAACTCAAAGTACGCAGACACAAAGTAAATGTGAATATTCACAGAAAACTGTAAATGTATTTGTACTCTTTCGATGTTTTATTTTCAAACCTTTATATGATACACCGACATAAAGTAGATTAAAATTGTGACTAAAATGATAAATGGTTTTTAATCTTTTCTTACAGATGGAAATCTACATGCTGACCACTTCCTGGCAAAATAGATAAGCATAGATAAAATTCCATACAGGAAAACTCTACCAATTACAAGAACTCTGTAGGTAGTAATGAGTTGGATTTTATTGCAAGCTTTAAGAGTGAAGTGGCAATATAAATGTCACTTTTTAGATTCTAAACTACTTAAAAAAGACATTACAATCAATATCGTTTTCCCTTTGCTTCAAAAATTCACGTCTTTGTGATCTATCGTAATAAAGACCCAGTTATACACATTAAAATTTAGTCACACTGTACAAATTTTGAACCATTTCAAGGGCATTGGCTTGTGATGAAATATCGCTCTTTGCTTCCTGAATGCATTTGTTTTCACACTAATGTGAATTACCGCCATATTTCTTCCTCCTGGTGATGGTATTCCCACTAACACGTGTTGCTTCGCCCAGACCGCGACTCTTCTTCTCTGGGTGAAGTGTGCACCTGCTGGGAAAGGATGACGACCCAAAGCCTCCCTTTCATTAAGCTAATTTCCTATAACAACGGGGTTGCTTTAATGAGAAATTCTAATTAATATCCCAATTAAATTTTTGCAATTGCTCGTGCTAAGTGATTTTGTGCTGCGTAGATTCTTAACAGTCCCTCAGTTAAAGACAGACAGACGAGTTGTTCTTTGTCAGCCTCTTTCTTAGCAGTGGTTTTTGTCTAGGAACTCTGCCAGGCAAGCCATTTTTGCTTCTTCCTTTGTTTTCTTTCTCACGACCACTGAAATCAAGTCAGAACCCACGTGGGACACTGTTATCTGCTGTTAGGGTGAGAGAATGCTGAGTTATTACATTTTTCATTCTTGATCTTTTTTGTTTGCAGTCATCTTGACGCTTTGCGACTCACACAACATGTTTCTATGGCAAAGTGCTGTCAGATCGCCATTTAGAATCCTAGGTCAAATTTATTGAATCACTACACTTGAAAGATATTTAAAGCTTTGTTTAACTGTGCAGCAAAAAAAAAAAAAAAAAAATCCCATAATGACAAAACAATTTGATTTAACAGACTATTGAGCTCATTTCTGGCTTTGTAAGCTATGTCCTTTAGATAAATAATAAAGGACATAGCAGGGATAAATTACACATAATACAATAAACAAATAGTTACACAAGTCTAATTAAGAACATTTTTTGTGATTGCAGTATGCAGTCTGGTGAAATATTAGAAAGAAACATGAACCCCATGAAGAGTTGCAACTTCTTATTGTTCTTCCAGCTGTATGGAGTAAGTCCAGATATAACGGAGATGTTTCTACAAAAAAAAAAAAAACTATCAAGTACACATTGAGGTGTTTTTATGGAAAACTCAAAGCAGTATGAGTATTTTTGACTAAACTACAGGAACTCACCTGAATTAAATAGAATTAAGCTAGTAGTAAACGGTAGCTAGCAGCGAGCTAGCATTTACTATCATTTCAAACGCTGAAATGCTCAGACATTGTGAAAAACTGCAGATGTAAAACTGCCACTGGCAACATTTCTAGGCGAGCAAAGCCCTCTATGGATTTAACACTAACAGTTATTTCAGAGCGCTTATTTTTTCATGAGAGAGATAAATATAATTTGGCTAGCCAGACAAAAATTAGACCAAGGTTGAAATAATTTTTTTTTTCTGCCATGAACTCCGGTGTTACATCTAATGGTGATTTATTTTAAAAAAATTTTTCAAGTTACAAAACTGACATATCCTCCAAGTACAGTGATATTTATATCACCGTGTTAGGGCCATTGTAGGTAAAATGGAGGAGTTAAAAAAAATTGAATTTTTGAGATTAATTTCAAATATGTCCTAGAAAAAAAGTGGACATTTTCTGAGCTAGTTAACTCAAAAATTTTCAACTTTCGAAAATTTTGAACTCAGAAATTTCCAAGTTTGAAGTTAACATTTTTTTTGTTTTTTTTTTTGTGAAAATTGAAGACTCCTTTCTTCCTATTTGCAATAGCCCTAACAAGCCATCGTAGATTTCCAATTCTATTTCAAAAAAATTGTAGTACCACCAGTGTTGTGCTACCTATATCCTGCATTGTTATGCATTTCTAAACATAAGGAAATGAAGTGATTTTAACAGAACACTCAATCTCATCATTTCTTTAAAACGTATGTGCAATAAAATTCTAAATAAAGCATGTAAACAAGGGTCACTGTAAGTGCCACCAACTGGTCTAATCAGAAAGAAGGTCAAGCCGTCAGTTCCACTTTCAAGTATCCAGCATACCGATGTGAGTTAGTCTTCATTAATGCAGAAAGCAACGGCCTTGCTTGAGAACAAAGAATGTTATTTTTGGGTCATTGCTGTAAAATCTGAGTCCCAGCTGCATAAATTTTGGCATGTGCGAATTGCATCACTTACATTATTAGACACGTTCAAAACAAATTCTGTGACATCCTGGTATATCCGGAGATCAGACTGTGTAGATGCCACACGAACTGTCAAACCGAAGCAATCCCACAGGAGCGTCTTCAAATGACGCTCTGTCTTTGTACACAGTTGAAATGAAAAGCAGATAAACAAAAGTGCGTGCGGGGTAAGATGATGCTCAAATTGATCTCAGTGTTGTTTCTGTAAAAAAATTATTCACAAATGTAAAAAGAATCTTTAAGCAAACTGTGTTTCCGTGCTTTAAATTGAAGGTTAAAAAAGATTATGAAATTAAATAGAGCAGTATGTTTTACTTTACATCTAACTTCTGTTTTCTTGTGTATTTATCTGTGGGCGTGTCTGATCAGATGTTGCAGGTCTTTCAATACAAACTCAAACATGTTAAAAACAGATGAGACTATCTGTGATGATTGGTGATCATAATCATGGGAGTATCCAGCAACATGTTTTTTTTCTCGAACCAAATCGGGGCTTTTTGCTCAGTGAATCGTCTCTCTGGAGGCGGCGGGAGGCGTCCTGTGAGGCCTGGGGCCATGCAGGGAGGAGAACAGCAACGGCAGACGAGACCTTTGACCAATTTATCTGGACATGCAGCGAGGAGTCAGAGAGAGCTCCACACTCCCATCTGGGGGAACATCATGGCTCGCTTTCAAAAACAGGGGGAGAGCCGACAGACATGCAGCCAACTGGGAGGAGATCAGGGGAGATCAAACGAGGACAGAATATTTCGGACACTTCCCTAGAAGGGCTGTAGCGATACTGTTCTGTAGGGGGAAAAAAGTCTAAAATACATGGATGTTAGTAGCTGGGTTTCCATTAAAAATGTGCACAGATCTTTGTCCATGTTTTGCTAATGTTGGAAAAAAGCAATTTTGCAATTGCGGTACGTCTATTAAATAAGAAATGAAACTAAAATCACACGTGAATAGGCTTGCTCATGCAATAGCTCAATAAAAATTATGGTAGTGACAGATGTAAACAGTTATGTGAGGTATATTCATAATTTAACAATCAGCGCTCATTGTTTTATTTAGGTGTTGGAGCGACAAGCCCCTTATACTTTGGATCGTCTAGGTGTGCGGCGTTTTGGGGAAATTGTTCCAGAAGAGCTTTAGTTTCAACACGTTTGAGTGACACACAACATCTCATGAACTGTGCGACGCTGTGAGAGGAATAAGGTGGAGCCAGCTGCACTTTATTCCATAGAAAAACAAAACAAACAAAACACAAATCCTTTTACTACTTCCTATTGTCTTATTCTGCATTTTTGCCTGTAGTAACATCCAGCTGTTGATCACGGGACTCGTGCGATGTGATTAAAAGAGTTTCCTTTGCAGTTTATATAGCGCCTCTAAATTTGATACTGCTGGAAAACCACCTCATCCTAACGCAAAAACTTTGAATCAAAGAAGGTTTTTGTGAAATTGGTGTGTTTCCATTAAGCAAATTTATTTTCACGCTTTCAAGTCTATGTTCGATAGCAACGGAGCTACTCTCTACGGTATAAGTAAATTCACTTTCCAACTTGTTTTTGCTTAATAAGTCGGTTATTTGAGCATGCGATAATAATTTGGGGCTTTTTGAGCATTAGTTTTTCACACTTCTCCTGCAATTTTGCCTAAGCTCTCTGACCAGACGTGGGGATTAGTTTGTCAACAAGCAGCAGTGCAAATGAACTACGACAATGCCGAGTAAAAATTCATCTCGCCCGCTGTGATAATTCCTCTCAGGGTCGACTCCAGCTATCTTCTCTGCACTGAGCTTCAAACAATCCTGAAAGAAAAAAAAAGTCTTCTTAATACTCTTATTTTTCCATTTCTGTATTCTTTTTCAACCCTTTTTTTTTTTTTTTTTAAACTTAGATTTATCTCAAAGCCCGTAGAGGCGTGAGCTGTTTTGCATTCTCCGACATGCGCGGGGGCCATAAATATTGGATTAAATAAACAAATCCGAGAGGCTCATTTCTGAATGATATCAGCAGGCTGGCCTTTGGAGGCAGCAGGAATGCCACAGTCGCAGTTTTTTTTTTTTTTTACTTGAAACGCAACACATGAAAAGAGAGCGAGTGAGCGAGAGAGAGAGAGAGAGGGGGAAGAAAGGGATAGTGAGAATCAAATGGCAGTTTAATCCTCCCTGAGTGTTATCTCACAGGTGTTTTTGCACACCGCGTTCTCTGCGGAAACTTTTTGAAATGCGGCCAGGCTTTCATGTGTCAGCTACGGAGAGCGGTCTGCGTCTGGCTGTTTGTTGGGGAAATAAACAACGACGCAGCAGCTCCCGGCTCAGGCTCAAAACTGCACATACCGTCTTATTCCCCCCAGCTGCTTGTCAGCCGGCGGTCCATGGAGTTACCTAAAAACCAGGCCTGGTGTTCTACGGGTTTTTTCCTTGCAGAATCAAAGCAGGTGGAAAAAAACAAAAAAAAAAAACACACTGCTTAACAGCAGTATCTAGCTATTTAAGTGTGTTGGAATAGCTGCACTTCCTTTATTAATATGCACAAATCTCTGTCTATATTCTCTCGATGTAAAAAAAAATAAAAAAATTTGCAAATGTGGTGGTTCCATTAAATAAAAATTGTAATTAAAATCACACACGAATAAGCTTGTTCACATGATGAGAATTTAGAAATCATGGCGGCAGGGATGTAAACAGTTACATGAGATTATATTCATAATTCAGGCATTAGAGGAGATGATGTCATATTATTCAAGCATTGGAATGCCTACGTATGCGGCGTTTTGGGGAAATTGTGGTCAGCAATTTTACAGAAGAGTTATCGATTCAACATGTTTGAACTGCACACAACTTTTTACGAACTGTGTGATTCTGTGAGAGCTCTGGTGGAGCGAGCTAGACATTGTCCAAACCTCCCTGACCCCCAAAAACCATCATCCTGCTACCACTTCCTGTTGTCTTCTTTGGCGTTTTCACCAGTGGTAGCCGAAAAATAACTTTTTTTTCAAAATTGCCGTGTTTCCATGAAGCAAATTTATTTTCGCAATTTCAATTTGCACAATTTTACGGTTAATGGAGAGGCAGCTACTGAAGATCAGTTGTTTCCGGAGGATTATATTAAGGGTGCTCCAGAAAGTGGCCCTCTAAATTTTTAAACTCTCTCCTGTCTAAAAATGTCATAATAGTTCATGCAAATGCTACTTTAAAAACCAATACACCATCTTTGCTTTAAGGTAGTCGTTTACACAAAGGTTCAGCGAAATGAAGGCTGGGGGCAGTGCACCATCAAAGGTCTTCCTACATGAAACACTTGGTAAGAATGGAACATCTGAAGAATTTCTTGTCCTACTAACTACGTGAATAACGCTATAATATTCTGGGTGTTTATCTAGCTTTACTTTTGTGTCAAGACAAGATGCTGTTCTTCCAGTATCTCTCTGTATATCATTTTATTATTATCCACTTAGGGAAATCTTCCTTGCAGCAAGGTGGGGAGAGAAGAAAAATTTAAACACAAACAGATACAATCACGCAGCAACATTGGCAAAACAGTAAAAAGTCTATGAAATAACAGTATGAATATTAATGCAACAGGTTGAATGACAAAGAGCCCGATTACATTTAGACTGTATCTGAATAATGATGTGGCTATTAAAAGTTTTTCCATCTATGAGTTCTCTCCCAACCTCCAATTCCTATGTAAATAATCAGTAGTTTATGTGTAAATGTTTACACATAAACTACTGATTATTTACTGATTATTTCCATAACACAGACATGACAACAGCTTAAGAGGATAGTTGGGACTTTAATTATTACAAATCGTTCCTGTCTGTGATAAAAAGTTGTCATATTGTTATTCGTTCATACAACTCTGAAGAAACAAAACTAAAGGCAGAATGGAATGCTAACAGCTACTTCAACAGCCAGTGTGACTTAAGTGTGGGAACAATGAAGCTTTTTTTTTTTTTTTTTAAACTGAGTTGTGCAGAGAAAACCTTAACTACTGAAAAAGTTAACTCTGCTGATATAGCGCTGTATCCCATCAAAGTTTAAGTTTATTAAATAGCTAAACCTAGCTAAAGCAGTGGTTTGTCTGACTAGCCGTTAGCCTTCCAACACACCGAGGTTATAACAGATGCTCATGTTCCACAATGTTATATGTCTGCCTACAAAAAGTAAGGAGGTTACTGATAATGGGGAATTTATAGGCTGTCACTTCGGAAAATCTACCCGTCATTAAAATTTCATAAAATATCAATTGGATTAACCATTGTGACATCTTCAGCACCTCCAAAATTAAAACGCCCTATTTGCATTTCCACTCAGAACTTTTACACGGTTCATTTTAACATGGTTAATTCTAAAGCGCAAGACGTTGAAGTTCCGGTTTTCCTCTATCAGGTGATCACATTGCATAATGCGTCGCATTAAAAGCTACAATGAGTTCTCTAAAGTCATTTCAATTGTTGCCGTTTTGCCTCCTCTGATTAGCTAACAGCAGTTAGCCCCTTATGGGGACAGAGTTCCATTTTTCTTGATTATCTGTCTACATGTTTATGACTTGATTACAATTGAGCTCAGTACATGGATTTCTCCCAAAGAACCAGCTAAATTGTAAAAGTAGAGATGGGAACAGCCATTTCGTATCGGGTGTCGCTTTTAATGACCCGGCACATCACCGGACTCTCCCGATGGTGGACGGCCCAACAGCAATTGGGTGCCTCGCTGATCAGTCGTCCCTTGTGTCAATGTATTACAGTAGCTAGCATAAAGGAGGAGGGAGGGGGGAACCACATACACTGCTGATTAATCAGCAGTGTATGTTTCTGAATGCTGGCAAAGTGCTCATGTTCCATAATTCCTAATGGTTATGGGGCCAGTCGTTTAGAGTGCTGCTGTGGGAGCCATCAGTCAGGATGTTAGGTGGCTTAAGTGAACCAGGGTACTGAGCCGTATCGAGCGAGTAAGAAGAGGAAAGAGAAGAACACATGCATGGGTGAAGGATGAGTTGGGTCCATGCGTCTGTTACTTTACATACAGAATCAGTGGGTGGGGCTTTCTTGAAGACTTGTCTTTCACGGAAGGGATGGAGTTTAATCAAGTTATTATTTTGTTCCAAACGTAACTTAGAAATGTTAACTACAAACTGGTTGTAGTTCGGTGGAAAGAAAATTCACAGTTGCAATAGGCAAGCTACATACTACCCTGGTTTTATCCAAGCATCCTTCGCGGTATGTGTTTTTTTTAAAATAATTTTTCTGGCACTAGTGGCCTTTATGTGACAGTAATCTGACAGGAGCTGAGGACGGGAGTCGAACTGAATCAAGGTCACCCGCTCTTACCACAGTGATTTCTTTAATCCTCCACCTCTAAAACAATTGGACCCAATGAGCTTTTTATTCTGTAAGTGGTCCGGCAGGGTCACACTGAGCCCGCGTGTGCTTTTACGATGCGTCTGTTTGTATGTGGTTTCGGGAACTGATGGTCTGATGGGACAGATGCCCCCCTCCCTCCCCCGCTGTGTATCTGCCACATTCCTCTTAAGACTGCGGGAGGGTTAAAGCAAGAGCTAATGCTGAGCACACCAGTCTTACTCTCTTCACTCATCTTTTTACTTTCATTTGTGACTTTGCATTGTTGACCGCAATACAAGACCATGTAACCGCTGCTGTGAACTGAGTAATAGAGGCTTTTAGGTCAAAATGAGTAATGTGATTAATCAGCACTATGCAACATTAATGCATTAAAATTCTTAGATTAATTGCGTGCGTTAACGTTGACAGCCCCAGGTTTTTAGAAATATTTCTTTGGGAGGCAACTTTCTCAGCCACACGGTTGGAAATAAAGAAAAGCCCAGGTGACGCTTGGCACCTCTCACCAGGTAACCGCTAAGTCATCCTGACAACAGCGTGGGGCACACATTATATCCAAGGGAGAGGACCATTTGGGGCACTTGACTCCCAGCTTGGCCCAGTATTATGGGAAACAAAAGGAGGGTGGACTAAATGAGACAGGCCACAGTGTGGACCCCCTTTTTTTTCTTTTCCTTTTTTTCATTGTGCTATAAATCTCACACAGCCCGACAAGTCTGGTGTCTCAACATAATGTCTAAATTCAATGTGGCATTTCATAACTGCGGTCTCTTCACAGTACTCTGACCACGCTGGATCTGGTGAAGAGAGCAGCCCTCCACATCCGAAGAATTGGCTGTTATACATATTCATCGCTACTTCAGAGATTTGTGGGTAATGTGAAAACAATGCACCAACGACGTCGTGAACAACAGTTTAAGGGGTTGTCGGGATCAATGTCGTCACGTTATAAACCGATTTATTGTCAAAATGGTAGGCAGGACGATGCAGAAGATGTTCGAAATGCAAAAAATGTTTCAATAAAAACGCATATGAGCAAAATAAATTAAGGTAAATTTTCCACTTTGACATTCTTGTGAGAAGTAAAGAAGAATCCTACAGAACGGTTAATACACTTGGAACATCAAGTGGGAAAGTGTAAGGTTCCTCGAAATCTAAGGTGGCTCATTTGTTTGAATGTGTACAATGTGGAGAAACGCAGAATTATTAGTGTGTGTTGCTGAACTGCAGGCTCCTGCAGTTCAGCAGGAGCCTGCAGTTCAGCAGTGTACTGTCAGGCAGTACACTGACAGTAATCTGTTTGAGCAAAACAAGTACTGATAATGGAATATGTAAAGCATTTCTGGGGTGGATTTCCTACCACACAGAAAAACAAGGCATTCTAAAAATCAATAAAACAGTATTTTTTACACAGCTTTGCTTTTAATATAAGAGGGTCAGTCTGGCCAGAACTGCTTTAAATGTTCCAGCCTCAGTACATGTAGGTTTCTTAAGCCCATTTATGAAATATACAGGTAGGTAAAGTTTGTTTGTGATCATTTAAAGGTTTGTGAAATAACGTTTGCATGCTTGATGGTGTTTTGGAGATAATAGTAGTTTTAAGATACAAGTTCACACTTGGCTCCTCTTGGGCTAGCTGTTGGCTAAGTAAATAAGTAAAGCTGCCAAGTTAAGATATTAACTGACTATAAACTAACAAAAACTAAGGTATAAATTATGGCTGTTTTATTTATTTATTTTTCATGAGACTGGTTTCAGTTGTTTTCAAGGTACAAATCAGGACTTAAAATCTTACCTCTGCAGCAAAGGGATTTAGGAAAACCAAACCTGGCCATGAACAAATTTGTGATTTAAAGAGGCAGTATTATGTAAAACAGATGTTTTATTGCTTTACATCATGTTATATTGCTCATCAAAAACATACCTGGACTGTTGCATTGGTTTGAGAAACTCTTTAATCTCCATGGCAACCATTCAGCAGTGCAAAAAGCCTGGGTGGACCTCGCCCCGCCTTCGAGGATGAAGCTTCTCCTGAGAGCTGCAGTTTCCAGGCTTCTGACTCCTCCACTCAGCTCCTTCAGACTAGCCAGCAGCAATTAGCAAACACCTGGTGGAACTGTTCATCTGCTGTGCTCATTAAATGAGTTACTTCTCAGTGCAGTGTTGGTAAAAAAGTTGCTAAAGGGTCAATGGTCAATAGAGGAGTCATGTTGTGTTGACTTCCTGAAGGCGGAGTTTCAGAAGGAGCAGGAGTTTCTTAAAGAGAAATTATGAAGTCAAATTTCTGTTAAGTCATGAATGACTCAACAAAGTTACTTGATTGTGCTATAAAATGATACTATGTGGCTCTAAAACACATAATACTGCACTGTCAATATTTAACAATCATAGAGCTATGACTGATAGGCTAATTCTATGCCATTTAATAGGAATTATTAAGGCAGGGATGTCCAATGTGTATCCCGGGAGCAATTCGCAGCCCTTGCAATGATTGTGTGGCCCCTGACTGCATTTGAAGAGTGGTGCCAATTTGGCCCGCCAGCACAGGGAGTTGATTCAGGTGGACACTTTTCAAATCTCCCAGGGTTAACTTCTAGCCTTTAATTCCAATCTCCAAAGAATTGAAAAATGGAAGCACTTGTCTTTTAACTAACACATATTTTACTCTGATTTAATTGTTTTCATAAGTAGGACCTCTAAAATCCAGTGGCTTTCACACAGAGGCAGCCTTGGAATTAAACTTGGCCAAAGGGCAGCAAGTGTTTTCGAAGAAACGAGTGATTCACATCCTGTCCCTGATGTGACGTGTAGAGGGGAAGAAAGCTTTTCTTGACTAACAATGTAAAACAAACAGGGTTATAGGAAAGTGTGCATTTCTTCTAAGAAAAAAAAACCTGCTTGATTCTTTTTATGTTTTAGAACTACAATGATTTATATAGATCCTCTTTTATAAAGTCAGGCTAGTTTGTTTGCTTCACTAAAATACTGAAACTATATTAACTTATTTACAAACAGGTAAAAGTAGAAAAAGTCTCTAATCAGTTTTTTTTGTGCTTTCACTCTTTTTGGTGATTTTGGTCTGAGTAGCAACATTTCCAGACACCGTTGCTCTGAGGGATGTTAGGAAAACACGCTGTGATAATTATATGACTTGCAATAAATTAATGAATAATTAAAAGATGTTCATTTCCTTCTGCTTTCCGCTTTTGGGTTCGCAGCAGTCAGCAAGCCAACTTAAAGAGTAGTTTTAGGTGTTAAAAAACCCCAAACATTATTCATATTATCAAGGTTTTATTGAAAACCTTGCTTCTGACTGACATCTGGTGCAACAAAACAATTTGATGCTGCACGAGACAACAATTGTCACCAAATATATTGCATGAATAGAGAGGCTGGAATCAAAAAATAAGTGATTAAATGTGACTTCACCATACTGTTAGGCTTTTACCTCCATCTGTCTAGTAGAAACATATCTTAACGGGGGAAGTAGCATGTATTTTCCAGCCTCATAGTGTCAGTTTACAGCACAATCAAGTAACTATGTTACCTTCAGTTGCTATAAAAAATGTTATATATCAAATATAACTTAAAATGAATCAGACTTAGTGATTTAAAAAAAAGTTTCTTTAAGAAACTCTGTCTCTTTCTGACACTCCACCTTCAGTAAGTCATCACAACATGGCTCCTCTATTAACCCTTTAACAACATTTTTACCAGCGTTGCCTGGAGCTACGCCCCAAAGGCGGGGCTAGGTCCACCACGGCGTTTTGCTCAGCTGAATGGTTGCCACGGGAGATTAAAGGACTTCTCAAACATGCATGAAAAAAAAAATTAAAGCAACACTCCAGGTATGTTTCTGATGAGGGAACACAATTCTAACATGCAATGTCTATTTTACGTAAGGCCGCCCCTTTAAATTTCCCTTTTTTTAGTGAAACAAATTTAGAAATGAGAAGTGAATACAAGATTGCAAACTAGAGCAGGAAAATCTAATTGGAATTTATTTTGGAAAATGAATTTAATCTTCAGGCAAACTCAGAACATGAGGTATGGGAAGCCAGAAACAAAATGAAAAAGAAAAAAAAAAAAGCTGAAGCAGTGATTGAATGAAAACCAGTGGGGGATTGTGCTATGTACTGTATTTAGAAAAAAAAACAAACAAGAAACATCTGAGTAAAAAGGGTAGATTTAACATTTCAGCTGTGAAAGCCGAAAAGGAAAAAAAAAAAACTAAATACACAAGAACAGGTGGTACGCCCTGGAGCTCGAAGCCACCCCCCCCGGTCTTCCCAATCTCACCTTCCATCAGAAAAAAAGCATGTTCATACGTCTCTCCACTGTTGACTGCCCTCGTCCAGCGGCGGACTCAATAGAATTCCAAAAGACACTGGGTCCATTCGAGTGGAAAATGTGCTCCAAACATTGTGCTGCTTTGGCCCTCAGTGACACGCGGGTTCCGCTATGGTAACGGGTTATCAGCCGGAGCAGAGGCGGCCGCAGCGGAGCCCCCATTGGTCATCCCGCAGAGCAGCTCAGGCGACCTGAACAAGAAGGTATGCCTGATGGATATCTGTGAATTATATCCGAGGAAGAACCTTGTTGAATACTAAAAAAAAAAAAAAAAAAAAAAATCCTTCTTCTACTCTCCGGCTCCACATGTAGTCTTCACAACATGTTGTTCTTTGTGTAAAATAATAATTCAAAATTATTTGAACTTATGTAGAGATCAAAAGGTGCTTCACTAAAGTAAAAAAAAAAAAAAAAAAATCCCCAGTCTTTTTTTTTTTTTTCTGAGTTAAAAGTCGCTGGATGTTTATAGCCCTACTTACTGTGAATTTAAAATGTAAAAAAATACGATATTTTTGATTTGACCACTTCCTGAGGCAAGAGCAAGTGTCTTAAAGAGACAGATGTCCTATTCCAGGGCTCTAATTTACAAAGTCAAATTGAAGTCATATTTGATAATATACAGAATCTTTATGACAACCGAAGGCAAAATAATAACTTGATTGTGCTCTATAGTTCTGTGAATTGAAGGACATCCACTGTATTGTTTTTTTATTTAGGGGAATCGTGAACGATTAATGGGGTATTATTACTCTTGTGAGATACTGTATGAGCCTTGTCAAGTCAGACTGTTGGAAGTGTTACAGAGAAGAACGGAACAGTCCGAATCTTCATGAGAATCAGGCATCTGCATCTGCCTCCTCCTGCTGACCGTTTGTTTCTACACGGTGGAGAAAAAAAAAACAAACAAAAAAAACGACTTAGTTGCAGCAAATGTTTTAAGGAGAAATGCAATTTTGTCTCTCAGGACGCCAAACCGGCATCGTTTCCTTCCAACAACAGCTACGTTTCAGGAAACAGTGGTACCGCTCAAGCACAATAAATTGCCCGTCCTCTTCCACCCTCCTTGCCCTCCCTCCCTGCCTCCCTTGACCCCTCCGTCTCTCCGTGGTGATTGCCTCGCCTTGCTATCTCTGGACTGCAGTTCTGTTTGTGAAATGTCTCGGTATGTCAAAAAAAAAAAAAAAAAAATAAGAAGAAGAAAAAAAAAAAAAGAGCAGCTTGTTAATTTTATGATCTGTCACACGTCTAGCTGTCTGTGACGGACAGTGGGCGACTGGCTCTGGACTTCCTTATCGCTCCGTTCATTCCCGTCCGCTGCCAGACGGGAGTCAGCTCACATATTGGTTCTCCCCCCACCCATGCTACTGAGAATAGGTCAGCTCGCTGTGGAAGGAGATCATTCCGATACTTTGGCTTTGAATAACTTCCGAGCCTGCGACAAACTGCATCGCTAATGATAAATGCAGTTATTTATTGCCAAACTTCATTGTCGAACTTTCTTTTTCTTTTTTTCCCCCCCTCATTAAATTGCAGCGCAATCTAAACGCTTATTTGTATGCAGATGACGCCGACGATTCAGTTGGAGCGTAATTAAGTTTAACAATGGTCCAAGGAACAATTCCTGGAATGTAATATCGCCTTGACAGCTATGATATCCTGTTGAGCATCTTCATTCACTCCAGTCACTGTAGTTTGTGCTTTCAAAGAGGGCGCAGGGAGGCGGGGGCTCTCAAAACAAGCTTTCATCAGAAAGGAGAAATGAGAAAATGATCTACGTGACACTCTCCACAGCCTCCCGGGAAATGTTTCATAAAGCCAGAGTTAACTGGGAGAGTGTGTGCTCTGCCGCTCACGCGTGCCGGTGTGTGTTCTTAGCAGCAAATGCTAACAGAAATGATGATGAAGGACAGCGACAGCCTCACACTTACAGCAATATCAGGTCTTTGTGTATTCCGCTGTGGGGAGCCACGGCAAATCCCACAGTTACCAGAGACCTTTACATAACTGTGAAACGGCAGTTTTTGTCATGACGTTCTGTTTGATGTGTAAGAGTAGAACTGTTTTTTTTTTTTTTTTTTGTCAACAGCTTCTTTTCCATTAACCATAGAATTGTGCAAATAGAAATTATATAAATTTGCTTAATGGAAAAGTGCCAATTTTGAAAAAAAATACACGCTTTTCGGAAAAAAAGGTTTGCACTAGGATGAGGTGGTTTTCAAACGAGTCGCATGATCAACAGCCAGGTGGCACTACTGGAGAAAGAGTCAAAAAAGTCGACAGGAAGTACCAGGAGGACAATAGTTATTTGTGCAGCTAGCTCCAACAGAGCTCTCGCAGCGTTACACTGTTCAGAAAGACTGTGTTGAATCCTCCGATGAGTTACCAGGCTAGCTTCACTTTTACCTGGTTATTTTCTTACAAATACAAAGCAACCCCAATTCCTGTTGTGCCTCTGAGATATTCTGTGAGTCCAACATCAGATGTGCTCTAAACAACTTGAAGTCCAGCTGAGTGGCTGCAAGAAAGTCCTGGTCCCTCAACAACAAGAACAGCCAACTGTCTGCATTTCTGCTGGCGATGGAGCCGGGACCCGAGCCCGGCGTTTGAACTCCGGCTGCGATTCACTCCTGCTTCGAGCGATGAGTCTTGTGCCCGAACTCCTTCGACAAAACACAGCCAAACCGTGTAAGCACTCGCAAACATTTTAGACTGCTCAGAGCTTTTGCATCCATCCCAAAGGAGTTGAAGAAGCAGTTTAAATATGCTAGTAAATGTAAATGGAGCCGTTTTTTTTTTACAGGTTAACCTAGCTTTTCACTGATGAAGGAACTGGTAGAGTTATTTTATTTCACTAAAGGTATGAAAATGTATCCGTTCATGTTCTTAGGTGAGCTATTTTTTTTTTTCTTTACATGTAAGAAAGCGGGTCCGGTTAAAAAAACCAGCGGTCCCGTCTGTAATTTAATCAAAGCTCAGTGTTTGTAGGAAAAAGATGGCTGTCAGACGGATACTCTAACTGACTTCTGACTTTTCAGTGCATGATTCAAACAGGAACATCACTGATGGCAGATCGTCTCCTACCTCCTAGTTATTATTCATCTCAGTTAGACATTGTACCATTAGGAATGATGGATACTTATATATGAGATGTAATCTTAACTTATTTAAGTAAAATAAATAAACAATAACAGATGGAGAAAATACCTTTTGACTTTTGTAAAAGTGTTTCAGTTAAATGACCGGTCAAGTGAAGAAAAAACTGGGACATTTCCGCATTAATTCCTAGATATAGTGGTTAAAATGGCAGATATTTAGCTTGGAGATTTCCAATAAAGCATGTTTTTTGGATAGATATGTCCTCAAAATTATTACGTTGAAAAGTCTCTTTTAGCCTGTATCAATAGCGCTTTTTGTTTTGTTTCCAAAGTCATGTCTGCTCACTTCAGAAGCAGCAGAATTAAAGATCTGAACAAATCCAAAAACACGCAGCCCCCCGCCTCCCCCCCCGAGAAACCCAAGCTTTGTGAGGATGAATTAGTAATCTTTTAATCAAATCTCCCTTCTTAAAATAAAGACACTATATCCGTCTATCTGTGTTTGACAAACACAGAGCAGGTGGGGCACTTTGCTATGCAAATCTGAGCAGCGTCTGCCAAAATTGGAAACAGCCATCGGAATCACAAGGAGGCTTTGTCTTGGAGCAGAAAATTCAAACATATCCCAAACATACAGAGGAGGCGCTTCAAAGCCATGGGCACATACCAAAAAAAAAAATAAATCTTCACCTAAATAACTACAGATGAGCGGGAAACGTTGGGTTGCTGGAAGAATGCCACGAGGCAGATATTTGGCGGGTTTAGTGGCAAAAGTGTTTTTCTGTATCGTCTGTGTGTGTGTGTGTGCAGTGAGATGAATCCCTATAGACACGGTGCACGTTATTGTTTAGATCCGGAAATGTTGCGCATGTGCACAATGCTGTTGGGCAAAAAGACGATTCTTTTAATTGCCATCCGTAGTCATGTTGCCCTGGTGTAAGAATTCTGTTAATAAAATGAAACCTGGAGGTGTAGGTATTATTAATTTAGTGTGGTGCGCCACAGTGAAAGGAGAAAACGCAGAAAAACCATTGAAGAACTACTCAAAACTACTGGCATACTTCTTTTTTCTCATTCTCAGTGTTGGCTGCTCTACACAGACACATTGCCATAGCGACCGACTGGCTACAAAGCGACTTAGGTATCAGGATTCAACAACAAAAAAACAAATATTCCCCACACAAAGAACAGAACATCCAGTCTGTTGCAATATTATGTTACAGGCTTGATGTTTATTTTGCGATTATTGATAAGTGATGGTCCAAACACTAACAATTTAAACACCTGCTCTTCTGATGATCTGTCAGAGTTGGTGTGTGAGTCACCTCTTCTTTTCCTCACTGAACTGAAACACACCAAATTCCACAGCCCGTCTACATGTTAATGTTGTCAAAGTCAAGCTAGCATAACTAACCTACTTCCCTCTCCCTTGCTATTTTTTTAAAATCAAAACCTTTTCCTGACCTTGTTATGTTGTCAATTAGTAGCTAAGCCCTGCCTCCCATTTTCGTTTATAGATCATGTGTACGTTTAAGATTTAGCGCAATATGCTGACAACTTGATAGCTAAAACCAATAGTAGACGTCGTCTGCAAGCAGTTTTTTGCTTTTTTGGGATTATAAGTGTGCAGCGTCATGTTGCAACGTGTCTATAGAAGCCCTTTGAATTGTCTTGTTGCTGAAAATGTGCTATATAAATAAAATTACCTTACGTTACCTTAGAAAGTCAAAACAGAAACTATTTCCTCCTGTGCTGATGAGTGGTGATGTGGTAAGGGTGAGCCTCAGTCAGACAACAAAAGAACCCCAATGCCAATAAGGTTACCATCTTCCTCCCACTGCCTACTGAATGGCAGAATAAGGAGCTACATGAAACACTGGAAGGGTAGATGGGGGGGAAAGGTGAGAGCTCTCCCCACTGTGTTCTGAAAAGTTCCCACATACTGAGATTTCAGTGGGAAGACTGGGGGTTTGCTGTGGTTTTGCCAAGTGTTTTGTTTGGATCCACCGAATCCGCTCGGTTTCTCCAAAGCCACTTAGTTGTTAGAGAGAAGCGAGATATGGTTACTTTTAGTAGAGACACATTTGGAAAATCAATTTTGACTTTTCAACACATACTATAGACAGCCCTGCTTCTGTCTTCAATGCGACTGATACACCGCATTGTTCAGTCCTAATGAAAAGCTCTGCACTGCAGCACAGGCCCGGCGTCTCTAGAGCCTTCCAGCCTTGTGAGATTGAATACTGATTTTCCCACGTTGTGAGTTTTGCCGGATAAGATGTCTTACCAAGAGGCTTCCATTCTGAAATCACTGGTGCAGCAGACACACACATGGCAATCATGGGAGAGAAGGATCCTCACCTTCGGTGGCCTTATTGTGCGAGACTGTTTGTCATGAGCGGGGAGTGAAATGTCAGTTGTGTATTCCCAGCACATCTTCGAGTCAGAGACAAAGGCAGGTTTGTTGCAACGGTAGAAAGGGTTGTTTGTCTGGGGCCACTTCTTTTTTTAGAGTCTGGACCGAGGGTGGCACACTTCAGAGGCCAGATGGAAAAATATGACAGGCAAATAGAGCAGAAAGTCTATTGTAGTAGGTAATGACTTTCTGGAGGATTCATGCTGGGAATATGAAAGGAAACCCCCAACACAAACACACACATGCACACGCCCCCCATCCACAAAACCACTCTTCTCCTTTCTTCTGTCTTCCCTTTTGAAAAAAGACACTAAGAGCAAAACACCATAAGGAAATTCAACTGAGCATAAACAAGGTCCAGTCTATCTACCTACCGACATATTTATCTATAGACCAAGTGATGTCCAGAGACACTTTCCTTTTAATGACGCTAGGCATGACTTACTTTTTAATGACAAATGGGCAAATATTTTTGTCTGTAGACGTGCCCCAAGTCGCATTTAATGCAAAGTATTAACTTGGGTTGTGAATACAAAATGCACACGACACTTGACAGAGTTTTGAAAAGCCTGTATGATTTCCACATCTTGATAGTGCACCAATTAATGTTGACCTATCAAATAACATCCAAGTAAAAATACAATAAATTTATGATTTAATGTGCATTTCATAGTGGGGCTGTTAAAATTAATGTGTTAATTCACATTCTTTTAACGGCATAATTTTTTTTGACACTTTAATTGCACTGGTTTCTGTATTTTTGGACGTCACCTGCGCTGCAGTTTGAATGTTAATTTGAACGTTATCTCCTCTTTCTTTAAAATAAGTAGCATCTGTAAACAGGATCACTCGCTCTCCTCTACTTGTCCTGTATCCTGTAGATAGAGCACAGGATCAACCACGAGGACAACGTAGCAAAGCATCATTCACGAGAACTGCTTTGAACAAATTAAATACATGACCAATTATACATACAAAAGACATCAGAAATGATCCCAGGTTTTGACAGTTGCATTATTACATTTCAGGGCTGTTGTAAAAAAATATTTTAGTATTTGAGTAATCTATTGATTATTCTTACGACTAATTGAGTAGTCAGATAAAAAAAAGATAAAGTAAAACATTGGTAAATCTAACATAACAGTAGTATTGCTATTGCATATCAACATCAGTCCAATTTTTCACATTTGAGCTTCCCTAACAATAACTTCTCTGTAGTTTAGAAAAATAACTCGTAACAATAATAGCTCACTTTCTAAGTTCACCTGAAGTTATACAAAAATCTGAAGTTATATTTGATTCAGTAATAAAGAGTCAGGCTCACAAATACGCTTATAAAAAAATGTTTATACTCCAGCTCTTAGTTTATGTTTTCATCTTCAGTCAGTTTAATAGATGAACTCTCACCTTGCCCAGACATTTATAGCGTTTGTGTTTTTGTTAGCGACGGGATTTGACACCTTCGTTCGTCACACACAGAAACATCTACCAGCTACGTGCCGCTACAATGAGCTCCGCCACCCATTTGTCACGACCGGGATAATATGAAATTAATTTTCCGGTTCATCCGTAAAGCCACACTTAATTATCTAATGCGCAGCCGCCCGCAGTGTTCAGTCTATCAACTCATCTGTATAAATACACCGGGAGAGCTCTTCCCCGCCGTTCGCTTGGCAGCAGGTCGCGGAAGAGAAAGGCTGCCGTACTCCAGGCATTGCGCCAGTCATTTTAAGGATGCTTATTGGTCCTCCGAAAAATGGCAGACACACGGATATTATCATCAATCAATAAAATCCTCACAAGCTGAACTTGCTGGTAGTAATATCCGGTTTTTGGTAAGATTTGTGTGATGCACAAAATGTGGTTCCATTGCAGTTTTGCGAAATACCCTACTTTTGATGAGGTCGAAAAAACACAACCTTTTATTGAAAAACTTGAGTTTATTTTTTCTATATTTCCATTAAGCAAATTTCTTTTTGTGATTTCAATTTGCACAGTCATATTGGTCAATATGACTGTGCATACCAAGAGAACACAAGTCCTCTTGGTGTGATTGCTTCCATAAGCCTTGTCATTTTAAGTCATCATTCAATACTCTACTGTCTTCACCTTTTCCTGCAATAAACAATTAACGTCTTTTTCACACCAGCTTAATTAGGGCTGAGGCCACAGAGGCAGAAACCGTCAGTGGTTTCAGGAGAGTCCCACGACAGGAGACCATCTGCAAAGAACACCTGAATACATTGTGGAGTTGAATAGGACCAGGGAAGACGGCCATAACATGTAGCCTCAGTTCAACAGAATGCAGTTTTAACCCTAGATCTGTTAGAAGAGAACCAATCACAGTCACCGCTCACACTTGGGATTTTAAATTACGTCATGTAGAAGCTGAGGCAGAGAAATCGGATCTTAGCTCAAGGTTTGATGTCTACAAGGTTCTGTGTCAAGTGTGGCATCACTTATTGTTACAAGTATTGCTGTTTGTGGGGTGAAAAAAGTCACTTCTATTTTTTTTTTGGGGGGTGGGGGGTGGGAGGTGTTTAAAATTAAGAAACAATGAAAATAGCTGCCATTGTTTTATTACAATTTTGTGCTGGAGTTTTTACAGGTGGTGTAGACTTTTTGTACCTTTTGTCAATACGTCATCAGGCGGTTTCAGCAGGTTTCGTGAAAGCAACACAGCAAGTACTGATATTAGAAAATATAATTTGTACTTTGCGTACTTGAGAATTTTTAAATGGACATTGTTTCGATATTTTCAACTTGCGTAGTCTTTTGACCATTGCAACTTTTACCTGTAGTTGAGCAAAATGTGACCGTGAGTGGTAAAACTTTTATGTTGAAAGGAACACTTAATGCATGACCATCAGGTTCTCCAACGTCACACAAATTTGGAATGAACTACATTTCCATCCATTCAGTTGCAACAGAGCACGAATGAAGGAAATTACACAAAGCCCGTCAACATCTACTCCACGCAGCAATAAAATGTATTTATGTCCAGCAAATTCTGAGTCATACTCATCAGTTATGTTGAAACATCCATTGCCGATACCTTGCAGTTGGAATATTCTGCTGCCTAACTCCAGTGGTCATTGGGCGAGATGCGGGCTGACCAGTTCTGTGTGAGACGATTCCTCGAAAACAAGAAAGTCTTACTGTTGCACGTATTGTTTGAGTGATGATAGCACCACTCCAGCCGTTTTGTTAAAGGAAACGCTGCTCTCCTGTACGCCGCCGGTAGCATCGTGACCTCTTTCCCTGTGATGAGCAAACGAGAACGACCAGAGGCGAGGAGGGAAGCGGTTGTCATTACTCTGGGTAGGGTGTTTCTCTTTGATTTGGGGAGAAATAGGTTCTGCATTAATGGAGTCATTCCGTGGCCACGGCTCCTGCTTCAAACCGAACAGAAACAAAAGGCCGGGGAATGATAGCCGCAAGCGCTTTTTGTGTCTCCCCCTCCCCCCCAACCACACGCACACCACTGTTCGACAGGCTATACAGTACATTAGTGTATAGAGCTGAGTGCGTGGCACAGAAGGAGTCATTTTGCTATGCAAATGACATCCCTGTGCCAAATTCAAAACAATGCAATTTACTGTAAACATACCCACGTATGGAAATGAGTTGAGGAACATGTTTTACGTTTGAAATATTTATTGGCAGATTCATCAGAAAGCTTTATAATTACAACAACAAGAACAACAAAATTTCCTCCCTTTGCATTATGCATGCACTCAATATGCTGTGTGGCACGCTGTTCACTTAACGAAGTTTCTCAAATGAAAATACATTTGTTTGCTTTGATTTAACTGCACCGGCAAGTCCTCTAATTGAGGGAGGGAGGGGTGATCGTAAAGAAACAGATGAGCTTTAACAGTAATCAAGCTGAAATTAGCACCAGGCTCGCAGTCACAGGTGTTGAGCCCTCAAATGAAGATGCAAGGGCTAGCGTTGCTGACTGTATTGATTAGCCGCTAGCACAGTGTGTGCCACACAATCAGCATTCCGTGAACCTCCTCCATCCCACCCCAAGCCCCCGGAATTAGCCGCATCTGCATCCACTCCTCGGCGCGCCTCGCAACATGGTCAACTAATCATCATCACAAACCATTCAAACTTTCGGGGAGGGGACGCTGATTGCCTGTGGAAAGTGCGCCGTCGATTGCAGCGGCTCCCTCCAGGCTCGAGTTTGAAGAATGTCTTTGAGAATTAAGTTTGTCTGAGAGTTTCCATTTCCACTTGTTTTCCACTGCATACAAAACTTAAAATGCCTCATGAATGTAGATTTTTTTTTTTTTTCCCCCCTTTCTTTCTTCACATGTCTGACGGTCATTTGATTAAAGTGGCACTCTTGGCTGGATTAGCATCTCTAGCTCTCACCGCGGCAGTGGTTGTCGTCCTTCGAAAGTGAACTCTGTGGCACTACTTTGTCCTTTAGATGTGACAATTGACTATGCAAAAGTATTCATACCATGCTCTGTCATAACAATGGGCTATCCTAACACATGGAAACAATATAATATAATATATTATATTATGTTATAATATAACAATGATGTTGAATATATAGGTTATTCAACATCAATTTGATTGTTGAATAACCTGAATAACAGATTAAAAACAACAATTATCTGTTGCTAAGTTATTGAATAAGAGTGTTTTGGAATCAAAAGTTTTACTTATTTTGACCACATACGGTGTTTTCAAATAAAGTGTGTTTAATTAGTTACAAAGACCTGCAAAAATTTTAATTAGAGGTTTCCAGCCCTGTATGCTAGATGATTGTAGGGCTTGACTGTAAATCATCTCTGTTTAATGTATGCAGTTGGTTTGGACCTGGTATGACATTTTGCTTAACTTTTACATTTTGCATAAATTTTCCACCCTTTTTTTTTTTTTTGCAGATGAAGTCTTACATGTTGAGGAAAATGAAACACGCACCATAAAATGATGACATGCAAGCCAATATGTTGGCACGTACATTTTACATGTGCACAGATTGTGTTAAAGTGGCTTTTTATCCAACTGTACCTCTTTTTTATATCACTCGCTCGCGGCGTAATTACAGTGAAGTCGTAATGACTTTACTGCAGGTGGCTTTTCTGTTCAGGATGCACTCAGAATCCATCAAAAGATTCCAAGACTGACAGCCACTGGTCGTGTCTGATTCTTAATGTCCCAAGTTTTTATGCTGAGGAAGTTTACGTCTAAACGTAGTTTCAATGAGTCAACAGATTTTATAACAATAAGAACTTTGACTCAAGGTTCTGTAAATGTCGGAACAAGTGTTCCTCTGTGTTTGGGGTATTTCTTGTGCTTGGAGATCGACTTTTATGTGTTGTTCTTTAGAATGTATGCTTTGTCTTAACTCATCTAACAATTTAACTTAAATAGAAGTGAATAGTTTTGACATTTAAGAATACTAATGATTAATAAAAAAATGATTTGTAAGAGAGCTATGTGACTTCTGGAGGCATTTGGTTCATTAGAGTGAACGGTATGTCCGACTCATCAGAGGTGAGCTCTAGCCTCAAATTAACATGAAACGATGAACTTTTCAAATTTCTGATTGTCAAAGACATTTAAAAGAATAAAAATGTCTTTCTCTCTTACAATTTTGTGTGTGTTGGACTGTCACATAAATTTCCAGCACCGGTATACGATAAACTTTCACATTGTGACAGAAAAAAAAAAAAAAAAATGTTAAAAGGTTTAAAGTGGTGTGAACGATTTCGCAAGGCATTGCAGAAGCTGTTCTTCTTTCCACGTCATTCTGGGCCCGACTCGAGATTCCTCCTCCTCAACGCCGGCGCAGTCATGACCTAAATGTCATTACAAGTCAAGTGTACTACATTTTCTGCACTTCTGAATGTAACTGGTGCAAATCCAGATGCCTGACCTTTAGAAATTCACATAAGCTGTACAATCTTTGCACAGGAAAAAGCTCTCGGTGAACAAGCGGCCAAAGGTGTGTGTGTGTGTGGGGGGGGCTTAGAAGAATGACCACCTGAGACAGAGGGATCCTCTGTGTGGCCCCGGTGAAAGGACAACATAGGTGTAATGAGGACCATGATACACATCAAGCTGGTGTCACGTAACATCACTGGAGAGGCTGGGAGAATGAGAAAAAAAAAGGTTTTGGACAAAGAGTGGTGCAGGGAAATGCAGACACTACGCCTGCTCTGGTTTAATCCCCTCTGGGTCCCGTTCGTGACGCCGACTGAAGGAAGCGCAGCAGTCCCAACGGCACGCTGCAATGCTGTTCCTAACAACTGGGTTTGCAGGGATGACAGCGCCAGACGACGTGGCGGTGCAGCTACCTGACAGGAGCTGGTGAAACATGAGATTCTGCTACGTTCCCTGTGTACAAACAAGACACGGCTGCTAAAAAGGGAGGAATGTGTACCGTGTAACAACTCTTCCTCTGTTTTCCGTTTCTCTGGGTGTGTGAGTGTGTGTGATTCTGAAAACCTTCCCTTTGCTTATCTCGTATGGTCAAAATAGCTTTTCCCTTGAGGAGCGGACAAAAGGACAGGGTGAGAAGAATGGGATGCACAAAGGAGAAGACATGTACATAAAAAACGCTCAGAAGGCGCCTGTGTGTCAGTTTAGAGTCTGGTGGTAAATATCCTGGCAGGAGTTAATGGGAGTTACCCGAGGGTCACAATACGTGGGCACTTTTCACTTTTTCAAGCATGACAAGATAAGAAGTTCTTTGTGTTCTAAGTAGTTTGGAACCAAAGACCCTAATCAGTATTTTTTTTCTTTTTTTTTTTACAAAATTATCATCATTTGCCAGTGATCTGCTGCTACTTTAGTTGGAACATAGATGAGCAGTTTAAGGTACCTGTCTCTGCACTATATCCAGCTCACGAAACAGGACTATAAAAATATTGGCCTTTGGAAATCAACCCAAAGTTTTCCTTTCATCACAAAATGGGAAAACATTTGATGAAAGTTTATAGCATCTCAGCAAGTCACTATGTTAACCTCAGTTGTTATTTTATATTCATCAAATATGACCTAAAAGCCATGGGAGATTCAAGGATTTCCTCAAACCGTAATGAAAGAATCAAAGCAATAGACCTGCCACAGTAACAAATTTTGCCAGACAATTAACTTCCCCAGAACGTATTGCGATAAACAATAACATTGTTGTTTTGAGACAATTTTCAAGAAATATAATTGCAATAATGGAAGAATATCATAAGAACACTTGGATCAGTAAACTTTCATTTCTAATTGAACATTTAAACATGGGAACTGGAAGACATGGTAAATCCATCCATCCATCCATTTTCTAACACCCCTTGTCCCCAGTGGGGTCAGGAGGGCTGCTGGTGCCTGTCTCCAGCGAGCGTTCCGGGCGAGAGGCGGGGTCACCCCGGACAGGTCGCCAGCCTGTCGCAGGACATGGTAAATATCCAAAATAAATAAACAAAACAACAGAATCAACAAATAAGATGAATTCTGAAGACCAGTTTTGGTAGAAAGAGAGAGAAAAAACTAAAATGATAAATCAAGCAAATGAAAAGGATTGCATTTGTTTTAGTTTATCATGTGATTAATTGTTTATTGCAACAGGCCTGCAAATCAATACTCCAGGTATGTTTTTGATGAAGGAATAACATTATAAAATGATGTAAATCTAAAACAAAAAGCCAGTTTTACATAGTACTGCCCCCTTAGTAAAGGCTCACCTGTGTGTTTCACAAACTTAATAAAGATTTAATAAATCTCCAACTGTATTTCAAAGAATGTGTGTTAGCTTAGCACTGAAAGCTGCTTAGCAGTTGCCAACATTAGCATTGTTAGTGGCTAATGGCTGGCTAGTATTTTCACAGTGCTTTCAAATTGATCAAGAACAACTCATTTTCTTTGATTAAGGTAAGAATCTCAAACACTCGTGGGTGCTAGTAGATTTAACTGCACCAAAAATACAGGAACTGTTTAAATACTGGTGACTGGAATTTGTGAAAAAGCAGCAATGGAAACCATTAGTGGAAATCACAGATGTCATTATCTAAAAGTTGCCACAACCCACATGAGTTGAGGTTGAAAATTTGTTGTAATTGCATATTTCCTCAAGAGAAATACGAGAGAGAACCGTTAGGTATTTAAATCAATTTCACATTAATGCTGAGCTTGTTGGATTTCACTGTTCTTAGCCCGTCTCTGAACTCTGCAGTTGCTGTGGATGGAGATCTGCGTTTCCACTTTAGGGTGATGCTCCTCCTGGAAGAGGAGCGGCTCGGAATCAGGGGACGTAATTAGTCTAGCAGACAGACAACTCTCAATAACTGGGCCTGGCATCTCAAAAAGCTTTCTGGGTATGAAGGCCAGAACTCCTCGTTGACACGGATTTAAAGACCGTTCCCATACCAGATATATCTTTTTTTTTTTTTTTTTGCTTTTTAGTCGGGTTTTTTTTTTTTATTAAAAAAAATAAAACAGTGATTAATATAATGGTTACCAGTATTGGTAAAGGAACACCAAAATGTCTAAAACAAGACCTTGCCATGAACCTCAGAACAGTTTGTTTTTTTTCTCTTCCCAGACACCAGGCTGGTCTCTGCGTAGTGGAATAATATCTTGATGCGACTCAATGACATCCGGACTCATTTCACCTCTTTTGCACACTCTGCTGTTGTTTAAAAGTCTTAAGACTTTCATCTCTCAGTGCTTCGGTGGTACAATTTTAGGTCATGTTTGTGATGATGAATATGTAAATGTTCTGTGTTTACTCTAATAATGCTTATTTGGTTTCATAGATGGTGGTTGGGAAGCCACAGAGGAGTGGGAGTAACCCCATTACAACATCGCGCCATAACCATGCAGAGGCCCAGGGGAGGTCATTACGAAGGAGCTGTTTGCTATCTGTAATTAACATACGAAGGGCTGATTACTTTGTTCAGCGGTTAGCCTGGATCCGTGTTTTAACCAGTCCGCAAGATTAAAGGAAAAACCTGAAACAAACAGAACAATCCGTGTTATTGTTAACGCTCTGCCCACGTTCTGCAGATGCTGGGTTCAGTTGAACTCGCTGAAAAGAGAAACGACACAATCCCAATCCGGCCGGTGAGGTGTGTTCGGTTCTGAATGGCAGGAAGACGTGGCAGGAACCAATGTGGGGATTGTGTGCGCTGTCCCGGCGGTGTTCCTCGCGTACGTTCGCTGTGACGACCAGCTGCAGAAACTCAGCCTATGCGCCACTTCTCTGTGTTTGCAAAGGAAGTATGCATGAATAAAGAACAATCCGAGCAGCCACTTCCGCTGCCGTTTTCAATACAACGTCGGGCAGAATGAGAGGATGAAAGCAAAGCGAGTAAGAGATAAGGAAGGAAATCGTGAAAAAATATGACCACACAGATGAGGAATGTCGGATGTAGCGTGATGGTGGAGGGAGGCGGCAAAATGCGTGAGAATGCGGGTGATTACAAAGGACATAGTTTGATCTGAGTATAGAAATAGATCAGAGAGAGCTAATCTTTAAATGCATTCTTTCTGTTTCATCCCGTTCTCCATGCAAAACAAACGCAAACATTGATTTTCACCACTTTCCTCTCTATCTGCCCCCGTCGTCTCCAGCGTTTGATAACGCCGTTCCCGTCGGAAGACGGCCGCTTTGATTTGTATTCTTGTGGAAAAAAAAAAAAACTTGAGAACTCATGGGAGGGAACAGGTGTGGAGCCGTGCCGTGTTCACAGATCGCTCCGAGGCAGTTCCCAGGCACAGGCTAATTCAGCTGTTGGAGGCAGCGGGCGAGTGTTCAAACAAATACCATCTTTGGTTATCGGGGCCCTGCCTCATTCCTCCATGTGTCAATTTCTTGCCAAGTGGTTTGCACGGAACTTTGATTTCATGGGCTGCAGGCCGGATTTCTAAATAGACAGGTGGCTCCATTCACATTCATATCATCAGGTAGACCTTGCTGCTTAGGACTATGAAATTTAGCGATTTTGTAGTGGATGATGAAGCTGGTTCAAATAATAGCAGATCACTTCAGTAGGAATGGTTTAAAGTACTGTATTACCACAGGTTTTTGTTTATTGCTCCAAATTATTGAATACAGCTGTACCGACGAAGCTGAAGTTGGTTTCCGATTGCAACTTCCGATTCGGGAAATGGCTAAAGGGCGATTACCCCTAATTTTTCACCACCTTCAGCATCTTTAATTTACTGTATTTAAAAAAAAACAGAAAAAAAAAAAAAACTTCAACACCTAAACTCTTCAAACTTGGACTAGATTGTTGTCAACTAATAGCAGAATATTTGAAACCAAGTGTGGGATTTGTGAAAATTTGATGTGATTTGTGAAACTTCAATAAAGGACAATTTCAGCCCTCTTTTTGCATCTGGGCCATGTAAGAACTGAACTCATCTTAGCTTTTTGTTTTCTCTCACAAAAGATACTCAAGATAGTGAAAAATTAGGTGGAATCGCCCTTTAGGCATTTCCCGAATCGGAAGCTACAAATGGAAACCAACTTCAGCTTGGTGATGTACCAGGAGTGCAAAACAAGTCATAAGCTTTCTCCAGACAAAAAGATAAGGCGTTGCCAACAGAGTAGACCAACAGAGATGTATTTTCTGGAGTGACAAGTCATATCTCCATTAGGAAGTCCAGCAGTCAAACTCTTGTTCAGGCAGTTGCCAAGAGGACACTTGGTTGACTGGGTTGTCTGAGTACAAAGTGGAGTAGAGAGGGAATTATGATGTGGAGCAGTTTTTCAAAAGTTGGGCTAAGTTCTTTTAGTTCCAATGAAAGTAAAGACTCCCACATACCGAGTTTCACTTGACTCTGCGGAGGCCCACGCGAACCTGAAGCAGACTCAACATCAAACTCTTTTGTACGTGACGCAGAGAGTCGGCGCAACTAGTCACTAGAAACTGGGTTAGATTCCCAAGTAGTTCATCCAACTGGCTACCATCCAATGGGGATTGTGGGAAATAAAGGAATTTGTCATGAGAAATGTAGGCAATGCAGGTGTACTCAGCGATGTCAACCGCCCGCCAACGGTCTGCACAGAGCCATGAGGAGCCATGTTGGAATGACTTCCTGCAGGCTGAGTTTCAGAAAGATCAGGCATTTATGAAGAGACAGAAGCCCAAATTCAAGATGCTAAATTGCTAAGTAAAATTTCTTTGAAGTAATATGTAATGTATGTAGAATTTTTTTAACTGAAGTTATCACGGTTACTTGACTGTGCTATGAAATGCCACTATGTGGACGGAAAACAGTTCATACTCCCTCTTTACTAATGCAGCACTTAAAATATGCACCATCATACCTCTCTTTCGATTCCATGCATGCTGTGTGGTGTGTAAATAGCTTGTATGAAACACAGACAAGGATTTTTGGCTTACCGGTGTTGTCTGTTAATTTAACATGGCAACCAGTTGCCAGTCTTTCCTGCTGTTCGACGTGCAACATGCCAAAACCCAGACACACACGCCTCACCAGCTGGTCAGCGCCCGTTTCAACAGAAGTAATTTAGAAATAGTAAATACTTTTCATTTTGCTAACCGATATGTCACGGCGCGCACACACACACACACCCCTATGGATGCACACACTCTCTATGCAACTGAAATAATAAATGAAAGAGCCTGAGGCTGTTTCACTGCATCAATCCAGGGAGGAGCAGGTTTGAAGTTCTGCAGGTTTGAGATGTTAATGTTTTCCGGTTTGAATGGAGGCATAACGGAGAGCTAGCCTGGAGTTCGCTGCATTCTCTGGAGAATTCTGTTCCTCATCCAAAAGGTTCTGAGGCTCATTTAGAACCCAAGGGGATCAAGATAAGCAGGAAAGAATGAAGAGAAGTTTTTTTTTTGTTTTGTTTTTGTAATAAATTTGACTTCTCTTCTGCATCTCTTCAAAGCTATCCGGATGAAGGCGATGGATTTATTTATTTCCATGCGGTAAGGAAGAACACGTCTCCCTCATCCCAGGGAGTTTTTTTTTTTTTTTTTTTACCTACAGGTGCGCAACAGAAGTTGCATATTAACAAAGAAGACAATTGCTGACTGTTGATCGAGGGATTCAAACCGAGCTTCGGGGCGTTGCCATCTTTCATCAGACTGCTGATCCAGTCGGAACGCACAAACTTAGCAAAAGAAGGGGATGCCTGCCTTGTCAGGAATTCACACTCGTACACCAAAAGCAGAGGGCAGTCTTCTTGTTGGGTTTTTTTTTTTTTTCCCCTCTCCGTCTTCCATTGTTCTGCTCCCGCAGCTCCATCAGCATTTTCTCCCCCCGTTTGAAAGCAGGGGATTATGCAAGAGAGGTAGCATCAGATGATAGGTAGCCCATTCCCTTCCCCTCAGTACCACCCCCGCTTCCTCTTGTCTTTAAGTCTCTCAACTGCTGAGCATGTAAATCCGCATCGCCTGTAAGAAAACCGCCTCTCAACAGTCGAGTCACTTACTGACAGGCAGCACCGTCAGCACACAAAACACTCTCACACTCCAGTATTTTACCAAGTCAAGGTCAATCAGGTGTGTTAGGCTATACATTGGTCCCTACAACGTGTATGAGAGCGGGGAAGAGAGGCTGCATGTGCGGGCGAAGCGATACATGACGGAACGTTTCAGGGAGATTTCAGGAAACACTTGTCGGTCTTTCCTGCGCAGCAGCAGCATTGGAGCCACTGCACAGTTTCCTCTGAACGAAAGACGGCAGCCAAAAATCGGACGAGAGCCCAGTTCTAAGGATCTACAGTAAAGCAAGAAGAAATGAGATGATGATGATGACAGTATTTTGTTTCATGGGGGTGACTGAAGACAAAAACAAATCTCAATTTCTAACATGGTATTAAGCTGAACTTATGCTGGGAAGTTTTGTTTGGAAAACACATAAGACTTGACCGCTTTCTGACACATTTTTTTCTTGTAGGTTGTTTTTAATTAAGAGATGTGCGACCAATATAAGGCATGTATGAAATCAACAAAAGAAAAAACTTCTGGAAACTATTTTTTACTAATTAAAATCAGAAGGGTGTAGTGTGTGCATTTGTATTCAGTCTCATTTAAAGCTGCGAGTGCTTTGGGTATATGCCTCTACCAAATTTTTTTTATTTGGATATTTTTGGCCATTGATATTAACACCAGCTCAATTTAGTAATTGGTGACTTCTGAATATAGATAATTTTGATGGCTTTTATATAGGGAATTCAGAGTAAAAATGTAGAGTTTACCCCATAGAAACACTTTGATTTGGTCTAATAACTTAATGCCATACCTGAAGGTTTGTGGATGTAGATTGACATATTATGTACGTTTTCTGAAAGTGCTGTGACTTCTGCATGAAACGTGTCTGTAAATAACTGTCAACACAGGCTGTTCTCCCACAGGATTGTCTAACAAAAACCATTCCAAATCAAAACCTTTGATGCACTCTCCTTCATTGACCTGCGTCAGAACTTGTGGAGACGAGCGAAGTTGTTTTTATTGACGGCCTGGGATCTTATGCGCAGTGCCCCAGAAACCCATCTGATGCTGTCGCGCTAACGCACATTGATTATTGGGTGCCAGTGAGTGAACTGTCTCTGAACCTTTGTGTCTCCTCTGAGGCTCTGAGTCGTCTTTTAAGTCACCGTGCCGTGTTTCTTTTTTTTCTCTCTCTCTCTCTCTCGACAGGAAGTCACGCCGTCCTTTTAGCTGATGAAATCTCCCGATCTCTGGGCTTTTCTTTTATATATATTTTTTTAAAAGGATCCGCTCCCGTATCTTTCCCACTCCGATGAACGTTCTGATCTGGAGATTAAAGCTTGGGCGAAGACGTTTTATGGCCACGCAGTTCACAGCAAACGCTCGACCAAACAACTGCTTTTCTTACATTAATATTTCATTGAGGATTTCACATTGGATTACAAAGAACTCCCATTATTCTTGACTATTGATCTTTTCCTTATGTGGTGAGTAAGTACCGTCAGCCTTGATTTCCCATTATAGAATCAGGGTCAGCTCCCTTGACGACATTTCCTGGCACGCTGTGATTAGCGATTGTTTGCTTTGAACCTATTAACAAGATGATGTGGGGACCGTGGTTCCATCGACTGACCTGTTGATAATCCCCTTGCACTGCCAATAAATCATTAACTGCATTTGCCTGGCCTATGAAAGTAGATCCCCCCTTACATCATTGGCATGTAGCGATACATTTTGCCATCGTTTAATAAGCCTGTTAAAGTTTACTGTGCAATGAAAAGGCAGCGATGCTGTAATTTGCTCTACATTAATGCCTTCACTTCATTTTACTTTTCTGTATAATGACCCAGCATGGTGGGCAACCTCATGTTTTGTGTTAGGTTAAGGAAGCTCCGTGCAGCTTCATGTATCACACTTAACTGTTTAAGATTTTAAACTAATTTGATTATAAAACAAGTAAATTTAAAAGGTGCAGTTTTCAAATGATGATTTAATCTAACCAACTTGGTTCCAGTTGTAAACTACGTCTAATAACTGGTGGCTATCGAGTATGTGGGATAACTGGCGAATTTCCATATCACTGTGGAGGAATTTTGGCTCACTCTCTTTGGAAAACTTATTAAATTCATCAAATTTGAGGATTATTTGAGCACAAATGGCCCGCCTAAGGTCATGACGACTGAATCTCGACTGAATTTAAATCCTTCTGCATAAGCTGAGCGCAGGTGAACTTAAGGTCGTGGCAGAATTCATAGTTTAAACAATTATGGAAAGTTGTCCAGATCCTGGAACAGCAGAGCAACATTCCCAAATCACTACCAACTGCACCTGTTCTTGAATTACTTATGATTGAGGCAAGTTGATAGGCTTTATAAGACAAATGCTTTGATAAGTTGTATGTATCATCACTTTCCTAAAATAATGGCCTAAATATTTTTTTGCCAAAAGCGATTTTTTTTTTTTGGGCCTAAATCATCATTTGGCAATGAAAAAAATTACCATGGACAAAATGATCGAGGATTTGGTGTGAATTTTGCTGGAAAAGCATTATAACATTTTTCATAACCCCAGAGCAGAAAAGATGTCAGGTAAGGGGGGATATCTGCTGAAGATGTGGCGGTGGAAGGGGGGTGTCTTGATGGTCCCATATTTTCTGGGACCATCAAGCCATCCAGCAATATTGGTCTCAAATCCATGAACATTTGCAGAACATTTTTATATTTGATTTTCCTTTAACCTTTGAATGCATACTTTTGATGTAACATACTGGTGGACAAACTGAACTATAACAGTCAGAAACATCTGTACATATTACCGGCTGGGAGCAAAAAGGCCCCCCCAAGAAAATGGCTCAAACGGGCACTTCCAAATACTGAAGACTGGGTTAACGTAGTGATTTATGCATTTATGTCTTTTTCTGCCAACATGCAGAGGGACACTTTCTACAAGACATGGTAAAAGTGGACAGAATTTGTCAAGCCTGTTATGTCAGACTTTTTGTAAACCTTGCTGTCACTCAGGTTAATGCTTGGATTTGAAATGTGATGTTGTGGAAGTCAGCAGAAAAAAGTGAAAAAGTAATTTGAGTCCTGCTTTATTCGCAATGTCTTCCAACCAAAACCAAAAATAGAATGAAGGACAACCGTTGGTGTCTTCTCACCTCACCTTCTCCCCTTCACAATAAGAGCATACATTCGGGTGTGAAATCTATACATTGTATCCGCCACACAGGCCCCCCCTGAACACACAGAATGTCACAAACACAAAAACACATAACATGTGAAACAACATCACAAGTATATAAAAGAAAACACACACAAAGGAAAAACTAAACAGCAGCAACAAACAAAACAATTGAAATACCTAACGGTAACGACTAGGGAATTTAATGAGTCGGCCACCATGGCTTCTTTTCACAGGAACAGGGGTTGAAATTGAGAGAGACTCTCCAGATCGACTGCTACTGAACTGTCCACCTGAGGGGGACAAACCAGCTGAAAGGGAAAGACCCGGCAGAGTGGATAAAGAAACTGGGGGACGACCACGACGAGGTGGCTGAGCCAACTCAACTGGGTCCCCTGATAACACATGAACTGGCTTCAAACGGTCCACCGAAATACTCTCCTGATTACCCCCCAACTCCACCAAAAAATTCTTAGGTCCCCTCTACAAAACACGGAATGGACCATCGTAAGGAGGCTGAAGTGGTCAGTGCACCATGTGTTCTTCCGCAGAGGGACTATAGCCACCAATATGTCGTCCAAATAGACGAACAAAAACAGCATACCCTGCAGGACCGAATCCATAAGCCGCTGGAAAGTCTGCGCTGCGCCTTTAAGACCAAAGGACATCCGTAAAAACTCATAAAGACCAAAAGGCATGAAAACTGCGGTTTTGGGTACATCTAAAGGATGCACTGGAAGCTGATGGTAACCTCGCACCAAGTCCACCTTAGAGAAAACGTTTGCTGCAGCCAGGCGGTCAGAAAAGTTCTGAATGTGAGGAATTAGAATTAAGGACAACCATTGGTGTCTTCTCACCTCACCTTCTCCCCTTCACAATAAGAGCATACATTCGGGTGTGAAATTTATACATTGTATCTGCCACAATGTCAATGATTGTGAAGTGTGAAAATCGATAAAGAATGTAAATAGTGAGAATGAAATCAACATAATTATATTATTGTAACGTAATGTGTTTTCTTAATGAAAATGTTAATTTAATAAAAAGAGTACATACAAGCTAAATGTGTTTTCAGTCTCCTAACTTGCATTTATGAAATTGATGATAAGGACACAACAAGACTCTAGCTGTGTTTCCAATACAAATGTGGACAAATCTTTGTTGCTATTCAGCTAACGTCGAACAAACACAACTTCACAATAGCGATGTTTCCATTAAATAAGGAAAAAAATAAATCAAACATGAATAAGCTTGTCATGGCAACAACAAATGCAAACATTTACATGAGATACATAATTCAGCAATCAGAGGAGATGTCAGCGTCTTATTCAGGCATTGGAGCAACAAGCCCCGCCTACTGGGGAGCGGCTATATATGCAGCGTTTTGGGGAAATTGTAATAGATGATTTTTCAGAAGAGCTGTGGATTCAACACGTTGGACTGACACAAAACTTTTTAAGAACTGTGTGATGTTGTGGAGTCAGTTGCACAAAAAAAAACAAAAAAAAACAAAAGCAAACCATCATTCTCCTACTACTTCCTGTCACCTTCTACAGCAGACTCTTGACAACTCAAGAGTCTGCCAGTCTCTTGATCAACATCCGGCTGTTGATCAAGAGACTCATTTGATTTAAAAAAAAAAAAAGTTGTAGTCCATTGCAGTTTTTGGAAATACATCTATTTTGATAAGGCCCACCTCATATCGTCATGAAAACATTTTTCTGAAAAATGTACGTTTTTTTTTTGTTTTTTTTTTAATTGCCTTGTTTCAATTAAGCAAATTTGTTTTCAAAATTTCAATTTGCGCAATTTTATGGTTAATGTAGTTTTTTTGTGCACCTTAAAAAGTATCAATATTTTGCACTACTGGATTTCTGTTGTCCTTTGAAAAGAAGTTGCCTCTCAGACTGTTGTTATAAAGACGGGTTTTACAGATCCTACAGAACTTTAAAGAAAGAGGAACTGTTTACGTGAAAAGGCCTTTGTATGTCTGAAACAAGTGCCAGGATCATTTCCTACTGATAAATATGCTACAGAACCGCATAGTGTTCAGTTCAGACAGTTTAACATTGATGTCCCGTGGGTGTCTGCATGTACAGTGAGGTGAAGACTTTTTGGACAACGGCCATGTGGCATGATGGTTAGCAAAGAAGCTACTTCAGTCCAATAAAAACATCAATGGCAGACTGAAATAGAACAGGAAGTACTAGAATGGACAACAGAAGACTGGTGCAAAGTTATTATCCCTGATGAATCCTCTTTCCAATCTTTTACGACATCTGGAAAATCATTTTGTGCAAAGAACAAACGTCGGCCATAAGTTCTCCGTCATGCTAACAGTCAAGGCGTCCTGATAAGATCCATGTGTGGAGTTGCTTCTCATCCAAGTGACTGGGATCGCCCCCAATTCTGTCCATGATCCCACAGGGTCCTGAAACAGTGTGGGATCAACAAGTAACTTCTTCCAACAATCCAGGCACATCTTTGTGACAATAAACGGACTTTAACATCAACACAGTGACATTTTGGGCCCTACGGGAGGGAAACCTACTAGATCCAAACCCCATTGAGACGCTGAGGTGAGTTCTGCAAAAGTAGCTGCACTATCCAGACAAAGATGAATAATATTAATATCCAGACAGAACTTAACAACTTAAAGCAGCATTTTGCCTTCTCCCAGTTAGCACTGGAGGAGCTTGATTCTTCACATATTATCTGTCTCACACCATTCTGCCACAACATGGTGACAGTTTCAATATAAAAATATTTAGTTACATACTGCAGCTTTAAGGGTCAAGGCCATAAATATTGACGCATTCGCAAATAAGAGCCTGTTAAATATTGTTATTGCTTTTCAGCATACAGTAGAAAAACGTTAACTGGGCAGAACACGGCGTTTGTGTCACTGCCAGAACATTTGGCAGGGGCCACTTTCTTCAACCAAGAAAAAAAAAACCTCAAAACGGAGTAAAGGACTGAGGGAGCGGATGGGTCCCAGCAGTTTGTTCAACCGTGATAAGGAAAGCTAACAGCCTACAATGAGAGACAGAGAGAGACGAGAGATAAAGACCTTTGATGACTTATTCGTTAAAGGGTAGTGGAGAAGGTGGGGAGGGGGAGGAGAGAAACTATGGTGACGCATACATTTTTTACTGACAAGCTCTTGAAAGTGAGCAGCGGCTGAAAGGGGAGAGGAGACGGGGGGATGCGAGGGGGTCTTCCACTTCTGCAGGTTGTCCACATTATTGTCTTGGCAGAGCAATCTTCTCCAATCTTGGCAATGCGTAATGGAGGCACAAGAGATACCAGGTGCTGCTCGCTTCTCCATTCAGAGAGGCACGACCACATGCCAGACTGAATTTGATGAGGCTTTCATTGTTTGGGCCGCACTCGGCCAGGGTGCCGCCACGGGGCCCCCGGCGTTTGCAGAGACCCCCAAGGACACGCAGGAGGGAAAAAGAACACAAAAAACACAGACATAAAGGAAGAATGTGTGAGGAAAACAAATAGATTTCTTAAGCACAAGGATGGTGGGAAAGAGGGCAAACAAACAAGTCTAGAGTGTCGCGCATCTACACCGAAACACTTCGCTGCCTTTTAATGGGATTTTAAATGATTAACACAAAATAATACATTATGCTGAAAAGGAAATATGGTTTGAAAATCAAAATCAAGGATTGTGGAATGCATTTGGACTCAAAGCCAGTCTTCCATCGGTCAGGCTGGATGACAAGCACATGTTCAGTCCTGCAACAGATTTGCATTTTGCCTCCAGCCTAGGCTTTCACTGAGCCACTTATTACACAAATGAGCTGAATCTAACCTTACTATTATGCCTCTGACTGTATATTTATAATATGTTTACCTAGTGGTGCACCTTAAAAAACATCTCTGCAAACAAATTAGTACACTTGAAGTAAAACAAGATTACATGCAAGATTTCAGCAAAATATACTCCCGAGTTTTCAGCTCAGCGAAAAGGTATTTGTTCCACTGGCAGATTTTTTTCACTTAAGATATTTTTCCCATATTACAAGTGACATAGTTTGCCAAGTTACGTATGAATTAGTTTCCTCTTCTTTCAACTCTACTAAGATATTTTCACTAAAAGCTAGATCAAAAATACTTGGTAAGATTTTGTATTTTTGCGGTACTAGACTTACCTCAACCCGAGCACAAAGTGTTTGCATCTGAATATTTTCACCTCCATCATGCTCTCCACTTAAGCGTTATTGTCCGTTTAAGTAAGACCTGCACAACAGAACACCTACATAAATAGTTTCTAAATAAAAAAAAAAATCTTCAGTTGTCTTTTTGCATAGGAACATTTTCAAATGTCAGGTCTCGATAAAACGATTCATTATGAATTACGGAGTGATTTATTGCTGCTGACATTAGTGTGTTTTCAGTGACGGCCACCGCACGCGTGGACAAAAATCCACCTGTGGAAAAACAAAAAGAGAGGGAATCAAACCGGAGAAGTGGGGACTTGTCTTCGGCGCACACAGGGAGCAGGAGATCAGCAGATTAATAACCTCCAGTTTTATTAGGAAAACAGTATCATTGTGTCTGGTCATCTGAGCGTGTGAAAACAAGCCAACAGCCGGCCTGCTGCAGAGCTGATTATTGTCTATTATGTTTGTTTGCAGGACTTTGGTGAGACCCAGAAGGATTAGGACTGATTTAGAGACTGAAAGCGAGGATTTGGAGTAGTGTGTGTGCGTGTAGGCGTGTGTGTGTGTGTGGTGGTGTACAGAAACTGTTGCTGTAAAAGCGCTTGGCAAACATTAGGAAGCTTTCGCAGCGGACCCACCCGGATGACTCCGTTGCTAGCTTGTGCCGGCGATGCAACGGGATAATAAAACCCCTCGTGGCTTCGGCCCTGCAGGCCGCGCGGCACAAAACGGAGGACAGGAAGTGAAGCCGCTTCGGTTCCTTACAGCACTTCAGATTACAAGTCACTAAATAAAAGCCGTTCTTTACGGGGGGGGGGGGAATACTGGAGAGAGACATTCATCCCCACCGGCTTCTTCTCTGATTGCAAAAAAGAAAAGCGCGACTAAAATCAAGGACTTTTTTCTATTTTATTATTTTTAGTAACAAACAGAGTTGTACTTTTGGCATGCATCGTGCCGCAGCGGCAGAATGGTGAGAATGGATCGCACCTCCGGATCAGTCTCTGAAGGCTGCCTCCTCAGGGCTCGCACCAGCGATTAGTGAGGAGGCCTTCTCCTACAGGCAGGTCATCTCCAGGAAAGGTGTGAGAAGAATCTATTACTACCACTGTCATATTCCCTCTCTGGGACAATCATATCCTGACCTTTCCTCAATCCTCCTGCCACTCTCCTATCGCTCTATTTTTTTATTTTTTTACTTTATCTCCCCTAAAATCAAGTTTTATTTTCGCACCATGGTGGCTCACCCGCACTATCACGAGATTTTCTGATTTTCTTTGATCGCTCAGTGCAAGTGTGAGGTGTTTGGGGACAAAACAAGAATTGTTAAAAAAAAAAAAAAACAGTGTTAAATCGTCTTTGTGGACAGAGGGACAGACTCCTGTCAGGTTGTGGCACAGGAATACCCACTTCACCACACCGACCTGCTGTCGATTACCTCTGTGAGTGAGAAAAACAGCAGCGGCAACAGAAACTACATGATGACCTTTAATTTGGTCTGCTGGCTCTAAAGCAGAAGGGAGGAGTAGGAAACTCACTGATATGTGTTGAACTGTTTAACATTTAATCATGTTACGAACACAAACTACTTCAGTGTGGTGTTGGGATTTGATGAGGTTTCCTTCGTCTGTTTCCAGGTGAACCCATGCCGGTCTACTCCTGCAGTCGTTGGGCGAGAGGCAAGGCAACACAGAAACACAGGACAAATGACGATGCGCACACACTCATATTTTAAGAAAAACCTAGAGTGGCAATTAGTCTAACATGTCTGCAGTTTATGTTTTCGGGACATAAACTGCATTTCCATTACTAATTTGCACAAATCTTTGCCTCTGATCTGCTAATGTGAAAAAATGTGAAATTGCGGCGTTTCCATGAGAAATTAAATGAAATGTCAGCGAAGAACGTAAACAGTTACATCAGCCAATCAGAGGAGACTTATTCAGGCGTTGAAGAGACAAGCCCCGCCTACTGGGGGAGGGGCTACAACCTATGGGGATTTTCCAGAAGAGCTATGGATTCAACATGTTAGAATGATATAACTTTTTTTGTGCGATGCTGTAAGAGCTCTAGTGGAACCAGCTACTCATCCCCCTCCCCCCCCCAAAAAAAAATAAAATCATCCTCCAACCACTTCCTGTAGTCTACTTTAGTGTTTCTGCCAGTAGCAACAACCAACTGTTGACGATGCGAAAAATGTGTTTCCATTGCAGTTTTGCGAAATACATCTACTTCGATACGGCTGAAATCGCATCACTAAAACGTTTTATCGACATAGTTTTTTCAAATTTGGCGTGTTTCCAAATTAAGCAAATGTATTTTCAAAATAATACTGAATTGGTGTTTTGTGTTGTCCGTCTGTCATGTTTGTAAAATGTTACAGTTATTGACGCGGCTGATTTGAATATTGTGTCTTTTGATTTTGTTTGCGTCTGAAGGTATTTCATTACATCTTTTTTCGTCATGTTTGTAAAAGTGTGATCTTATTGTAATGTTTGTGGTGTGGACCCCAGGGAGAACAGTGATCACCATGGTAGACACTGGAGAAACAGATAAACAAATCATACAGCAAATCATTCAAATACATGACCGACAGATTTAACATAGACAGCAATAAAAGATTACAGTTCATACAAAATGTATGTAAAGTATTGACTCAGGAAAGCTGAACACAGATGGAAACCACATTTATAAAACAATTATTTGTGGAAAAACATCTAAAAACATCTCAGTTTTCTGATACCAATAAGGAAAGTGAAGTTTGTTCTTGTAACTTGACTAAAGTGGAAAAACCTCAGGGTGGATGAAAACGCCTTATGGCATCGCTGATGGCTGCTGCGTTTAGGGGACTTCTGTTTGTTGCGTGACCGTAAAAGCACACGCCCGTCTATGTGTCTAATTAGCTGATGTGTTCATTAGCTCCATCAGCAGATTAGATGTTCAGTCAGTCAGGGTGGCAGACTGTAACACGCCTGCTTAATGTTGCTTCTTTTTTTTCCTTTTTATTTATTTGGGTTTTTGCAAGTAGGTGCCTGCGATCGTTATTGCCGCTCCACCGCTTTCACTGCTAACAGCTCTGCAAAAAACAAGGCTGGAAAAAAAAAAAAAAAAAATCTCTTTTCTTTTTCTTCTTAACTTCTATAACGTCACCTTTGAGGCTTCTTTTCTTTTTCTTTTTTTTGTTATTTATCGCCACCTGAGCAGCTTTGTTTCCTTCCCACACGTTGTTCATCATCATCCTGAGGAACGAGGGAGAAATAACCGACTCCTACCACTTAAATTTAAAAGAGGGATGTTTCAATAGCATCGGCAAGAAAGAAGGAGGTAAAAAAGAAAAAAGGAAAAAAAAAAAGACATGGCCCTTATGTATCCATGGTTACCCCCCGGCTTTATTGCTGTTTGTCTTGGGCAGCAGCCGCAATAAAAGTGCTGGGAGAGAAATGACTGTGCAAAGCCTCTAATTGCAGAAGAAGGCACCGTACGCAGGTGTTGTGAGGGAAATGGGAGTTGAGAGTTGACCTGAAAGCCCCCCCCCAAACCCCCCAATCCCCCCCCCCCGCCTTCCCTACACACACACACACACACACACCTCTCTCTCAAAGCTATCTGCTTTTACAAGGGTCTTATTAGCAGTGATTGGACGGCCCCTGAATGTGCACTTACTTCATATTTTTAGTTTTCCAATTAAGTTTGTGGGCTTCAGGACTCTCAGGTATGCTATTAAAAAAAGGCCAAATGGAAAATGAAGAGTCTCTCATAGCGGGGCGGATCAGGCTTGGCCTCATTTGAGGAATAATGAAAAATGGAAGGCAGGAACCCGCGCGTTAGCACAGTAGCATGGGAGGGAGAGGGAATGAAAGCACGGAGGAACGAGGAAGAGGAGGAGGAAGGGAAATAAGTGACAAAATACAAAAAAAAAAAAAAAAGCCGACTGGAAACCGTTTATTGCACGCTGCCCTCTCTGGCCTTGGACAAGAAAAGGAAGTATCATTCCCACCTTCTGACACTTTCTTTATCATTCCTTTCTCAGAATCCTCCCACTGCTGTTAAATGAAATGGGAATGGAATGTGTTCACGCCTCCGTGGTCCTGGCGGGACAGCGGGGAGGAATACTCAGGCCCATTATCTTCTGTTGTGTGGCCACAACGGACAGATGGGCCCACTGAGGGCATGTGTGTGTGTCTCTCTGAACACGCACACACACACAAACACACACACACCAGAAAGAGGATTGAATGCTCAGGTGTTGTTTGCCTGTGAAAAGACGCTGCTCAGGAGAGATACCGATAGGAGAAATGGCAGAGCTTGCTGCTTTTGGATCGGGAGCTCGGGGCTTTGTTTGGCGCTCGAGCCGGTTCATTGTGTCACTTCTTCCAGTTCATGTTTCTTGAATGAATGTCTATAAATAAGCACAGCGCTCAGTAGGGCTGGACAGTAATACAACAGAGCTAGATCCAGGTATTCCAAACAGTGATGGTACTGGTACGATACAGTCCTTAAAGATCTATCCATCTGTAAAATCCAAAATCTGGGTGTAGTGATGGACTCTAAGTTGAACTCTCAGATTCACATAAAGACAGTTACAAAGTCAGCCTTCTATGGCCTGAAGGACATTTCCAGGATTAAAGGACTAATGTTGCAGCTAGATCTAATGAAACTGATCTGTGTGTTTATGCGTTTGCACTAAAACCAGGAAGACAGAGCACACCACTCCACTTTTAAAATCCTTACACTGAATAAACTTTGAAAAACTTCTTTTAGTTTATAAAGCACTGAACGACTTAGCCCTCAAATACCTTTTGGTGTTAAACCTTTTGGTCTTCGGTTTCTGCTCTGCATCCCCAGAACCAAACATGGAGAAGCAGCATTCAGCTTCTATGCGCCACAAATCTGGAACTAACTTCCAGAAAACTGCAAAACAGCTGAAACACTAAGTTCCTTTAAAAGAAGACTAAACCTGTTGGTTTAGAGTTGCCTTTGATTAGTTCTAAATGGAACATCTTTCAACATAATGTGTATTTTCTAGATAATTTTGACATTTGAAAAAATGTCCTGTTTATTTCTGTTTCATAATTTGTGGCTGTATAAAGCTTTTATGATGACAAGAACTTTGAAATGTCATGTTGCTGAAATGTGCTGTACAAATAAATGTGACTTATCTGCCTCGCTAGCTAGCTGTCTGTCTAAAAGTAAAGTGTCTCATCAGTTTATGCAAATAATTAACAGGGTTGCGTGTCAGTGCAGAGTCACTGTAACAGCTGACATGTAGCTGGTTATTGCTCTGGTTCTGTCTCATCAGGCTGAGTGTTGTCTTCGGGGAACGACTCCCGAGGGGCCGACAGGAGGAAGCATAATGATGGCACACAGCTTATCACTCAGGCTCTGTCTCCTGGGGCCCGTAACTTCCTGGTGGCACACAAACAGCTTTTGCCACAGACCCGACAATCATATCTCGCAAAGTCAGTTCTGAAATGCTATGCTTTGACTCGAAACAGAGCAGACGTCAGGTTAACTTTGCTACCTTTGATCTGAAACGGTAAGATGAAGAAATGAAGATAAAACTTACTTCCTTTGCAGACAAAGTGTCATGTCGGTTAACGAGTGAGAAATTGACGATGGCCGTCAGGCGTGGTGGCATGAGGAACCACGCAGTGAAGGTGTAACAGACAGCTGACAACCAGAAAAAAGTTACTGATTCAAGTATTTAAGGACTGTTGTTGGAAACCGCAGCTCCATCTCGAAGGCGGAGCTAGGTCCAACCAGACCAGCCACAGGAAATTTAAGGATTTCTTAAACATGCATGACATGATCAAAGCTACACTCCCAAGTATGTTTTTGATGTGAGGGAATGACATTATAACATGACGTAAATCTCGAAAACGTAGATTTCACATACTGCCTCTTTAAGGCATTCTTCGATGTAAACCACACCAAACACAGAGTTATAGCTAAATTGCACTGAGGAATCCTCTGTGCTCCTTATTCCACAGTCGGGGTCAAACCCAGCTTTTTCAGATTGTGACAGGAAGCCAGAGTACCCAGAGAAAATCCACAATTGCACAAGGGATATGCACAATGTCAAGGTGACATTTTGTTATTATGGTTGTGAAGCAGCAGTGAACACCACTGTTCAAGCCCATCAGTCCTCATTACTTTACATATTTCCCATGGCCACAGTGTAAGCTGCAGCACATGAAAGTTTCATCTTCCAGCGAGGTTGTTTTCCTTCTGTTCATACTGGCATTTGGTTTCAAGCTCTTTATGGTTTATTTTTTATTAATTCACATTGTGTTCTGTCAGCATTTAAGTGTGATAGTGGTGACTGAGATTCCAGGTTCTTGCAGATATTTTTTCATGGTACTGTATGGGCCACTGATGTTGCATTATGTAATACATGAACTTATTGTCAGCTTGTGTCAGCTGAAGTGACACAAGCTGTGGTAGTAAGTGACGGATTAATAACTACTGCTGTATTTTCATGAAATCAAATTATTCATTCATTTTTTTCCCACTTTTATTTACTCTCCCGCTGGGTGTTATACCGTTTATCCATCAGTCAGCTTAAAATTAGTTCCAAAATGTAATATGCAAAATAAAACAGGAGGCCGTTTTAACAAACGACTTTTCTTAATTTGCACATCTTGGTTTCCCAATAAGCGATGACAGGACTTAGAAAATCCCTAAACGCAAAATGTGCTGCGTTTAATAAAAAATAAAATAATGATAAGTTGTTAAGGTGGTGCACATTCTTCTTCTTCCAGCCACATTTAACTTTTGCAACACCTATTGAGTTTTAACGTCTGTCATCTTGGGGTCTGAATGAGGGTTTTCGTCAAATTGCAGAGTAGAAAAGTGCCCAATTATTGAACACAGCCTAAGCAAAGGGGCCATTACGCTGATCACTTCAGTTCTCTCGGAGTTATCAAATCAGACAAAGACTGGCACAGGAGGCATAGAAATGAGACGGCGGAATGCGTCGGCGCAAAAAAATGTTTGAATCTGAACAATGCGGTCCAGGTCAATCCAAACAGGCTGCTGTTATGGATTGTCCATCTGGAAAAAACTGTGCTTTTTCTCGTCCGCTTACAAACAACGTCGGAGAGGCAGAGGCAAAGCCGAGAGATGCTTTATAAAGCTTTCCGGATTCATTATGGAGTCCTTCTGTCACCACAGGCAGAAGGGAATAGGTTTAATCTGTGTGTGTGTGAGACGCAGTAGAGTGATTCCCTTCATGTCTCTGAGGGGTAATTAGCCGTGGACGGCCTGACGTTGATGCTCTGAAGGCCGGGGACTCCTGCGCTTGTGTGTGTGTGTGTTCAGAGTTCTCTTTGCGGGGACATCGGCGGGCCCTGAGGAATTCATGTGAGAACACACTGCATTTTAAACTGCCCAGGTGTGCAAATATCATCGGTCCCTGTTAGCACTTTTGATTTAGTCTTTCCTTTTGTTTTTTTTGCCTAATTCCTCCTCTGTTGTTTGATTGTACACTTTTTACACAACTTCTTACCAAGGATTTTTGTAGAGTTTTTTAGTGCAAATGTCTTATTACGCTTGAAAGAAGACAAAGCTAACTTACAAGTAACTTTTCAACAAGATGTAGGCGTTTGTTTTAAGTCAATAATCCCTTAATAATGATGAAAAAGTTCTAGTTTCATTGATAAATCATATTACTTGTAACAAGGCATTTCCCCCATGTTATAAATGAAATAATATTAAGGGATTATTTTTGGTCACTGCCCTTATTTCCCCTTTTACTTTAACATTTTCTTATCTTCAGTTCTCTCTGTTGGTGTTTATCCTAATATCACTCTCCCTAAAACAATTTCATTTTTCCTTGACTTTCTCAGTCTACATTTCCACATCTGCAGTCATGTAAAAATACTATTTTACCTCCTTTACAGATTTCTTTTCCCCTTTTTTTTTTTGGCAATTTAATATTTCTGATTGTCAAACAACTTTCAGTATCAGACAAATATAATCATAATCTGGCTATTTGTGACCATAAACCAATGTGCACTGTCATTAAGTCGAAGTCTGGACTTGAAGTACTCTGGTATAACCACTGACAGAGACAGGCACAGAAGGGATATAAAAAGGGTATTCATTTTAAAAAACAAAAGATTAAAAAAAAAAAAAGGCTGAATTAAAGCAATTCTGGAAAGACTGTGGCCTCAAGATTAAAACACTCACTGCCACTTATCACACATCGTTGGTGATAGTTGTTACCAGCTGAGCTCTTCCTCAGAGCTCTTGAGCTTCCTCCTCACAGAGCATGACATGGTGACTCCCCCACGCAGCTCCTTCCGACTAGCCAGCAGCAATTAGCAAACACCTGGTGGAGCTGCACATCTACTGAGCTCATTATAGGAGAAACTTCTCAGGGCAACGCTGGTAAAAACGTTGCTAAAGGGTTAATAGAAGAACCATGTTGTGATGACTTCCTGAAGGCAGAGTTTCATAAAGAGGAGGAGTGTCTTAAAGAGACAGAGGCCCAATTTCAAGGCGTTACATTACAAAATCTTATTTCTTTTAAGTCATAGTTGATAAATGTAGAATTGATCGACTATGTGTGGTGAAATCCACATAATACTGCCCCTTTAATAAGTGATACATGCTACATTTGTGTGAACTCAAGTGTAAATTAAAACAAGCAGAAGCAAATCTAAACTCTAAGAGGAAACTTTTTTTACTGCACTGCAAGTTTGTTGCTGTTGCTTTTCTGTTTCTGTTCTTTTAGATCCCGATTCTTCTCATTTTTCTTCACCTTCACTTCCTCTGCTCCTCCATATTTGGTGTGGAAATGACACCCTTGCGGCTCCAGCATCTTCTCCTTGACCTCTCTGTCCAGTGAAACACCCCCGGTTGCTATAAGCAACAACTCTCCTCCACCTCTTCCCCCCCAACCTCTATTTATTTTCACAGCCATCTGTATTTTCTATCTCTGCTTCTTCTGCTGTGTTTTTTTTTGTGCATCTGGTCATTGATTTTCCTCGACATGGAGCACAGAGCCTATCAATATTTCCAGCTGAAGAATGAAATCGATTGACAAGTCCTGTCCGGTACTGGTTAAAAATGACAACTCCATGGTCTTTTATTTAAAAGAAAAAAAAAAAAAGCCAGCAGCCCGCGCTCATCCACCCCGTTTCCTGGTGTTGTGCTCCAGCCCAGTGTTCACTAATGGCTGGCCAGTGACCCGCCTCAACACGCCCGGTCGATACGCTGCCCTGTGTGCTCAGACAGACGAGTGAAGAAAGCGCGGCGGCCATCGATGTAAGGACTTGCAGACGTTCGGTCCTCTGGATATTCAGCCTGCGTCTGACATCGGAGCTCGTATGGAGTATTTGTGCCACAAAGCGGGAAGAGGACGAAAAAATAAAAAAAGACATCGGCAACTTGGGCTTAAAATACCTTTCCAAATATTTCAACTGATTGCGGAGCAGTGACCTTCCGATCGCTCACAGGTGGTTATCTAACGCTGCAGCTATTTACAAAAAATATATATTTATATATACAGTGGCTCATAAAGGTATTCATACCCCTTGAACTTTTCCATGTTTTGTCACATTACAACTACAAACATGAATATATTTTATTGGAATTTAATGTGAAAGACCAACATGAAGTGGTACAGAATTGCGAAGTTCAATGAGAATTATACAATTCAAAACTAAGCCTGTCGCAATAAGCAATAAATCAATTAATCAAATTATGAATTAAAATGAGCTCAATAATTTCCACTTGCATGATTTACCGTCTCTCTTTTCTGTCTCTTCTGTCCAAAAACTGGAAGTCTTCAGTCTGGCTCCTTTTTTCTTTGAAGAACAATTTTGTTTTAAAAACTTCTTAGTTCGTTTTATCTGTTTTTCTGTTTATTTATGATATTTGAAATGTCTCCCAGTTCCAGTATTCAATGTTCATTAAAATTATTATTATTATTTTTTTTAATATTTGACAATGTGTTCTTAATGGCAATATTTTGCCATTTCCAATCTATTCCTTGAAAGTCGCCTCAAAGCAACAATATTATTGTTTATCGCAATTACTTCTGGTCTGGGGCAATTTATCGACCAGCAAAATTTGTTACCATGACAGGCCTATGCAAAATGTTTGTTTATAAGTAAAAAAACTGAAAAGTGTGGTGTCCATAAGTATTCAGTTCAGAAGTTCCCTAACTGCTAATGACTAAATAGACTCCACCTTTGTGTAATCTAATCTCAGTGCAATTTCCAACATTGATATTTGTGGTTGTAATGTGACCAAAAAAATAAAAATTTCTAAATTTCTAGAGGTAGGAATACTTTTGCAAGCCTCTGTATATAGTTTTGGTTTTTGTTGACGCAGCTGGAATTCTCTACATCTTCTTTGGCTGTTGTGATGGTACCGTTTTCACTGAGTGTACAGAGGTTTCCGGTTACGAGTCGCGGCCCACGGAGATGATGGTGTGACGTTAAAAAGGCCGTTGGTGAAAAGTAAAATATTGTATCAAGAAAAAGGCAAGATGACCTCAGCTTTGGTTTAGCGAAATGTCTTTTCCCTGTAATGTCTCCCCATTTTAGAGCAGCAAACTCTGAGGTTTGTAATTATCAGATGAGCCTCCTTGAACCTCCATTCATCTTTTCCATTAGACCCGCTCTTACTGGCTCACTGCAGCTGGATTGAAATTTGTTTTCCATCCTTCAGTTATTTTTATTTATTTTTTTTTTGCTGATGTTGAACCTTTTGTGGAGATGTTTGGTTTGTAGTTGCATCTCACTCTATTTTCTGTTTTGGACAAAGCTGGTTCACCACCTCTAATCTACTGGTGTTGGTTTGTTTGCTTGGATCCCCATTAGCCATCGCCATGACAATGGCTACTCTTCTTGAGGTCCACATCATAAAACTATTACTACAAAACCAGTGACAAACACTTTAATGTAACCTTAGAAATATAATGTTATTTTCTAAATGTACAATTATAACACTTTATATGATAAAATAATTAAACAAGGCATTTGTCATAATTTAAAAAAAATGAATGAAAGGAAATCCATGTTCTCATTCCTCTGAAAGGAACTGTTGTATGACGGAAGAGTGAGACAACTTTTTAAAGAAACAGTATTATTTTAAACAGACTTTTTTGAACTTCAAATTATGTTGCTTTCATTCTTTCATGCATGTTTGAGAAATTCTTGAATCTCCCGTGACAACCATCCAACTGTGCAAAACACTGAAAATATGCTAGAAAAAATGTCTGATATTTGAGATTGATCTTTTCTAAGTTTAAAAATTAAAAAAAACTTTTCAAACCCAGAAAATGCCAAGTTCTTTTCTAACCTCAAAATTTTCTAGATTTTTCTCGCAAATTTTCAAACGTAGAAATTTCGACTTTTTTTTTTAATGGGAATTTTCTGAGATTAAAATAAAAATGTAAATTTTTTTTTGGCAGAAATGTAGTCCTTTTTATCTACAATGGTGCTAAGGTGCCATCATAAGATAGAGATAGTTTTGTAGACAAAAATAATACAATTGACCTCTCCAAAAATTGCACATGTGTTTCTGCTGCTCTACATCACAAAAACATAGAGGAAATCAGGAGAAATGGGGCATGCTGGGAAAAGCGTGAATAAATAAGTAAGATGGGTGATACATCCGACTAAAGGCGAGCCAAAAACCAGGAGTCTGGGTCACATAATGAGCCCTGTGTGAATATTAAGCCTCATTAAAAACGTGTGAGACCTTTTCTGTGCTCCGCCCCCTTTGGACAGATGGCCTAGTCCACGATTAGAGTCTTATTTAGCTAATTATCAGGGCGGCACCCATGTCTACACCTCCAGATAATTGTCCAACACACACACAGAGACACGCACACACAGATGCACACTCTATGTTACCCTCTGCGGTTCCCTGAGGAGGAAAAGGCCAGAGCTGCAGCTTTGCCAGTTGGGAGCAGCAGGACACCATGGGGAGCTTCTTCCTCACCGGAGGGAGATTAGTGAGCCCCGGGATGGATGATGATGGGAAGAGGATGTAGGAGGACATAGACAATTTGGCTGACCTTCTGGTGGATGTACTGTTTCCACATCTCAGGTGTTTGTGTATTAAACGGTTTGTGTGCTATTAAGCTCAACTTGTGTTTTGTTGTTTGGTAGAGCTGAGACAACGTGTTTGATATAAATGCAAAAGCGCCTGGCAAAAGTATTCATGCTATTGGAATCTTTCACTTTACCAACTTGATTATTATCATTTTTTTTACATTTTTCATCCAACAAAATCTAAACCAGATGTCCCAAACCACTGTAAATAACCTTAAATAATCCATGGCAATTAATTGCCGTTTGATGTTTGTTGCAGAACGTCAATGAACAAACAGCATCATGAAAATTAACATTTAAAGGGCCAGTACTATGTGTTTTCCAGGCACGTAATGGCATTTCATAGCACAATCAATTAACTTTGTTACCTTTTGTTGTTATAAAAATGCAACATGAATCAAATATGACTTAAAAATGACTTCATAATTTAATGCCTTGAAATTGAGCCTCTGTCTCTTTAAAAGCTCCTGTTCTTTCAGGAACTCTGCCTTCAGGAAGTCGTCACAACACAGCTTCTTTATTAACCCTTTAACAACGTTTCTACCAGTGTTGCACTGAGAAGCAGCTCAGCAGATGTGCAGTTTCGCCAGGTGTTTGCTAAATGCCGCTGGCTAGTCTGAAGGAACTGAGTGGCATACAAATAATAAAGTTCATTTGTATGGTACATTTCAGCAACACAGCAGTTCAAAATGATTCATGAACACATTACAGTGCCAACAATTGTGAAAACTAGTAACAGACATTGCATTTGTGAAGTGAAAATGTTAAAAATCATCATTACCATCAAATATGTTGATCAATGTTTAATTTATTATATTTCAAAAGCAGCTCTACACTGGTGGGTTTCTTGACTTAAAGGAACTGAGTGTTTTGGCTGTTTTGCAGTTTTCTGGAAGTTTGCTCTAGATTTGTGGTGCGTAGAAGCTGAATGCTTTAAGAGGTATGAATAAATTCTTTGTAACACGATGGACAAGAAGAACTGGCGTAGAAGAAAACGCCAACAGTCGTTGCCAACGTGGTGTCCCGTGAGCTGATGGGATGATCTACGAGTTCCGGAAGTGGTTTCCGCTGCACCATGAACACATGAGCTCCATCAAACGCCCAAACGGACAGGAGACGAGAAAAACAGAGCAGACTCGACTCTCTCCCGTCAGAGTGACATGTCACATCCAGGGAAAACAGACAGCTGACATTTCACACCGAAGCCAACATTCGAGTCGCCGTTCGTCAGCCGCCGAGGGGAAAAGCAGCTGCGTGATGGAGACAGCCAGCTCAGACATACTTGGACAGACATACAGTCACACCCAGATGCAGACGGATGTAGTCGCTGGGGAGGAAACCCCCAACCCCTCCTTACTCCCTCCAACCCACCCCAGGCAGTATTATGTGCAGTCATCTGCATCCACTACGGAGGGTCGTCCCGCATCCAGACGCCCCTTAATGAACATGACATTTAGCTGATATTTACATGCCATGCATGATGCTGAATTAGCATGCCGAACACTAAGCTTCAGATTAAACAAAGCTTAGCAATTACACACCATCCATCATGCAAAAAAAAAATCGCTACAAGTGACCTGCACAGTTTACCCAAGACCATCCACTTAGTCTTAGCTAGCCATTCCTTCATTAAAATGTTTCACACACAGGTTATTTACATAGCAGTGAAGTGAAACGCAGCATCTCTGTGGGGAGAATTTTCATTCCTGTTCGTCTGCTTAGATTGAAATTGCTCTGCTGACAAGAGGCAAAATATCAATCAGAAGTAATTTCTTCCTACTGCCTCGCCTGTCAGCGCGGCAGTCCAATGTTGACCTTCTGTCATAATACGTTTGTTTATCATTTACATTTCCCACCACATAGGCCTGAAAATAAACACACACACACACACACGCACACCCCGGAAAATGTTTGGGTTCTGGCAGCAAGGGATGTTTGTTTCTCCTTCTCAGAACTCCGCTTTCTCAGAAATCATTTCACCTCCGCAGAACTAACTGCAAACTTTATGATTGCTAGATGAAAGCAGGGCGAGAATGTGAGCAAACTGGAGGGTCCCCGACCCTAATGAGATATCAGCAACGCCATCAGAGATGACACACACACATGCAGACAGGGAACTAGGGTGAATAAGGAATTGCATCACACAAGCTTTAAAAGGGCGGGTATTGTATGTTTTCCAGGAATAGAATCATTTTATATCACAATCAAGTCACTGTCACCACCAGTTGTTATAAACTTGCTGTATACACCAAATAGAACTCAAAAGAAATTTGATTATATAACTTAATGCCTTGTTTAAGTTTAAGTTTCTTAAAGGGCCTCCGTCTTTTTTAGAGACTCCTGCTCTTTCTGAAACTTTGCCCTCAGGAAGTTATCACAACATGCCTCCTCTGTTAACCCTTTCACAATGTTTTTGCCAGCATAAAATGAGCTCAGTAGATGAGCAGTTCCACCAGGTGTTTGCTAATTGCTGCTGGCTAGTCCAAGTATGTTCCTGATGGGGAATAACGTTGTAAGAGGAAGTGAAGCTCAAAAAAGTCGATTTTACATGACGCTACCCCTTTAAAAATGGTTGTCCTAACAACGCATAATCTTTTATATTATTCCCTCTCTGACAGATGCCGCAGCAGTTTTTTTTTTTTTTTGCATAATAAGCTGGAGCTGCTGTCCTCCGGCGCCTCGGTTGTTTTTAGGCCGTTTTCTCTGCATGAGGTCAAGCGAATCGTTCTTCCTCTAATTGATTTTTTCCCCCTCTCTGAGGTCACTGGAAGAAGCCAAGCTAAAGGCTTGAATGTGAGCGCAGGTGACACAATTGACATTTGGATGTTAAAAGTCAAGCACCGGTGGCGGCGCGCACAAAGTTAAATCACCCGGCACAATTCTGTGACATTCTGACAACGACGTGTTCTGAATGAGCAAAACCCGGCAGACGGTCTGGTCTGGTTTTGGTCAGGGCGCCGGAAACATTTAGGAAGCAATAACCGGTCAGAGAAATATTCTTTTTTTTTTTCTTCTTTCAAATACACCTGAGCTCACTGTCGCTTGTTTGTTTCCATTTTTATGGGCTGAGGGTTAGGGCATCCCTCAGGTGTTTGCGGGTGGGGCTTTGATCGAATCAAAAGCAAAAGTGTCTAAAAGCAGAGGGCCCATCTGTAGGCCTCCCCCCCTGAGCCTCTAGAGAGGTTCCACAAAGGCTCCTAATTATCCATGACCTTCTGGCTCCCCCATGCAGTCGTTTTCTCGCTCCATTTCGTTCAGGATCACCCCTCCGCTCGGCTCCAGACGCTAATTGCAGCAGTTTTGGTGACGAAGGCCGCGTTCAGGCGCGAGGCAACCCCCCTCCCTGAAGGTCGGCGAAGGATGCGCTAACACCCGCGTGCCCGTCTGGGCCGGGTCTGCGTTTCCAAGTCGCGTTGCTTTGACAAGCAAAATGCTTTTATTTCAAGGTGATCCATTAGTGTGTGACGACAGAAAGGCGACGCAACCCGTAAAGAGAAGAAAGACGGGTGGGGAGAAGAAGGTGACGGCGGGCCCTAGAAATAACAGGTTGTTATTGTTTACCAGTTTAAACAATGTGGAAAAAAAACACAGGAAAACAAGATTGAAGGTAACCTTGAGGGTTTGTCTGGATGAAGCTTTTGCATGGAGATTTTCACTTTTTTATTTTTTTATTTTTTTTTTTTGCTGTGGCTGTATGGATATTTTCATGCAGCTCACATGAGTGTAAGTGTGAATAAATACCCAATGTGGTCAGCAGTAATGCTCGTTAGCAGTCGCTCCAGGCTTTCTTTTCTTCTCGTTTGTTTCTTTAGCTTTTTGTTTGAACTCAAGGATATTTGGAAATCAGAGAGATTTTTCACGTTTTGAAACTCGCGTAGATTTCAAAGTTTTGTGCTTGTATGTGAAAAGTACAACGTGGTCAAATTAGTGGAGCTCGTTGCTGTTATTGTATGCGCCATAGTTTATACAAAGAGACAGGTCTTCAAGAAATTGGGTCTCCAAAAATCACCCCAGCAACATATTCAAGCAACTATAATCAACGAAATCCAACAAAGTTGGATTTATTTATTTATTTTTTCTTTAATTTCACAATTTTCTATATTTTGGAAAAAGAAGAATAGTTATTCACTTTTTAACTGTAGATTCTTCTTTTTGTTAATTTGTCTGCAAGTAAATCTAACGGCATGCTTTTATTTTTTGTATTTTGCAGGGGAGTTTTTTTTTTTTTGTCTTGTGGCAAACTCCAGTCCATGCCTCCCTGGGTAAAGAGCCCAGTCGGAAAATGGCTCTGAAATGACTGATTGCATTTTATGTTTAAATGTGAAGGTATCAAACACAAGCTTAAAAGACTAAGTTGTGTGGGCTTCCCCGCAACCTGCTTCTGCATCCTTGTGGTTACCTAGGTTACGCTCAGATTTTCTGTTTTCTCCCTGGCGGAACAAGAGAGATAGAGAGAGTTGCTCAAACTGAAGAATATAAAATTAAACTAAACAAAGTTTGTTCTGCTAGCAGAACTAAACAGTGGACGAAACAGTTTTTATTTCCACATACCGCAAAAACATAAAATCCTACCAAGTGTTTTTGATCTCTATTGTGAAATATCTTTTTACGTTTGGAATATGAAGAAACTATAGTAACTTTTCAGAAAGATACAGGAGCTTGTTTTAAGTTATTAATTCTTTAATAATTATAAAAAGCATTAGGTCCACTGGCAGATTATTTCAATCTCAAGGAAAAATGTCTTGATATGAAGTGAAATAATCTGCCAATGGAACCATTACTTTCTCTTCCATATTAAGGAATTATTTACTTAAACTCCCATATCTTGCTGAAAAGTTACTTGTATGGTAGTCTTGTTTTATTTCAAATGCAAATTCAAATGCGACCCAAAGCACTGGCCCTCTCCAGAAAAACAAACTCCATAGCAGACCTTGGGATAAGATTCCAAACAGATCATGTGGAAGAAAATCCTACTTTCACTGGTTTTAATGGTTTGTTGCTAAAACGTCTCACCGGAATGCCAGTTTGTCTTACAGGTTCTAATTGTTAAACCGAGTTCGGGAGGTGTTTTCCCAACGCAGCTGGTGGAACAATCAAACGGTTTTTGACAGCCGGTGATGTATGGCTTTGGAACAAGGTGAACTCCATTCGTTCCACGTTTCATGCCGCAGCCGCTCCGAGCAGTCGCGTTGAGTTTGTGGTCATGGATGAGTGGGAAAAAGTGAACACGGGCGGTAATTAAGGAGCCGGCTTATTGAATTTCACACTTTTCAAATTTAGATTTATCACCCAGTGGAAGGTGGCCTTGGCGCCTGCAATACCTCATTGTGGGGCGACTGAACCACAAAACGGTGATTATCAGGTAAAATAACTCTACTAATTAGTTTTGAAGTACATGTTTTGAGAAAAAAAAAAAAAAAAAAAATCAAGGCTTTACAAACTCTGGTTTCATTTTCAGAGGCGTACTGTTTTTGGATGCTTACATTTGTTTTTCTTGCGTTTCCACAAACGGAGAAACAATAAATGAATTATCTCCTTGTTTTTCATTAAAGATAATTGCTCTTGTTCTAAAATGGTCAGCCTGTAACCAGATCAACAACATCGCCATGGAGACCGCAATTATGTACATTATGATTGGAAGGGTGGAAATAGGCATGGAAAAGAGGCGATGCTGCTGTAAAAGCATGCCGATGAATATCAGAGCTTGAGCCCTGCAGTAAATAATGACTTCGCTGCTGCACTCTGTCTCCTGCTGGAACCTTGCTGGGCTCTCAGAAAGAGTTGCCAAGGAAACAGTGAATGAAATAAATCTACAGTTTGGTGTCAGGAGGGGTGAAGGAGACTCGACGAATCAAGACCGCAGACCAGGAATCTGAAATTGAATCTGAAATTTCTGTGGAGTCCTGCGAACACAAACACATACCGCGGCGCGATGAGTGGCGATGGAACAAAAAGGCGGGAAGCCTTTTATGCTGTGGGTGGCAGAAGGAAGTATCAAGTACTATAACAGTAGAAAAAAAAAAAAACATAACTGGACTGGGACAAAGTTTCAAGTAACAATTTATAGGAATTTCAGAATTGGTTGTAAATAAATAAAGATTTTATTTTTTTTCCCACATGGAATAGTAATAATATTCCTTGTTCACATTATCTTTGTCTGAAGTCTGTGTATGCTTCAGTTGTTTGGCTTCATTGTTACAAAAAAGTAAGGGGTTCCAATGAGGCTGTTTTCACACCTGATAGTCCAGTACACTTGATTTGATTGGGAACCAAAATTGCAGAGTTTGTTACATTTTCAGCTGGTGTCGTTTGCTTTCACATTGAACTGTTTCAAATGATCCAAACTAACTGTGAACACCAAGAACTACTGAAGAAAACTACACAAAAAAGCACCAAGATGACCAGCACAACATCCTTCTTTACAAAATTTAAATGCAAAAATGGAGTAGCGTCAGACTTGAGAGGTTGTAGGATTTCACTTCTCCCTGTAATGCTAGACTTGTGCATTTATTTTGTTTGTGTCGACCCAGAATGCCCTTCGCTGGAGTGGTCTTTGGTTTCGCTTGCATCCAAATGTGCTTTCGCAACGCACCAGAGTTCACTTGAACTGAACCGAGACCTAGCATTTTAGGCGAACCAGAGTTTGCTTTTTTGGTCCGCAAACTTTGATGTTCCACTAACCTGGCCATTGCTTTCTTGTGCAATTCCGCTTGATTTTAATTTCACTTGTTTTTGTTGTTTATCTATTTTAAAAACAGGAATGGCTGTTTACAGCACAGGCAATCTCCATTAAGCTTCACAGAATGGAACTGGTGCAATACATCACGGCCAAACGCTAGCGACTGGGTAAAATTTTAAACACCTCCAGGAAGCAATTGTTTCTCAATAGCCAAGGGTCCAGACCCCAAATCATAAAAAAAGGTTCAAGTATTTACCAACTTAATGTTCCACTGTAGTTTTTGAAATCTGTCATGTTGTCTACTGGTCTAGTTTTGTTGTACTCCTGCTTTGTTGTATTTATAGTTTGAGCATTTGGGTAATTGTTCAGGTTTGATTAACAAAACAAAAGACCTTTAATTTGCAAAAATTGTGAGTGATGTAGAATTGTGCCTACATGTCAATCATCCCACCTGCTCACGTGGAGAGTCCTGCGTAGTGGATCTGGTTTGTTTTTCAGACTTCTGTGACTCACCGATAAGATGTCGCTGTCGTACATTGACGGGGTGTCAGGTTCAGAAGTTTGCAATGTTAGGGCTCTTTCATTTGGCCTGTGTACAGAACACATACATGTTAGTTCCCCTTGAAGGAGCGCTACCGCCTTCCTGCCTTGAAATGACATGCTTACATTTGCCAGCATATTCACAAGTTCATCTATTATGGATCAAGAGAAGTGGAAGTTGCTAGAAGAAAATTGCCTCGGTTAGTAGGCCTCAAACAGCCTACTGGATCTAGTCCCAGTGAGAGCGACGGGGACCTCGATGACATGGATGGGGAGCCGAGCTGCTCAAATATTGATCAGTGAAGCTGTCTGTGAGCTGGTTAGCATCAGCTTGTCAGCTGCCGGTGGGAGTTGACGGCGGATGGGAATGGCGGAGCAACAAAGAGTGAGAGAGAAAAGACTTGCATGTTTGTCCGCATTTTATCGGTAGACCCTCCTGCTGCTTCGATCACAGTCGGAGTCCTCTGAGAAATAAAGGGGGACGCTATCCATCCATTGATCTTCTGTTTAGCAAGTCCTTGAGGATGGACCCGGGGAAAATGGTTGATCAGTGACGGTCAAAAGATCATCCGTATAGTCTTTTGTCCAAGTTCATTGCTGTCTTAGTGTAGGAACTGACATACCCAAGGATTTGAGATTATAAAATGAAGCACTCTGAATCTGAGTGACTACAAGAAGTAGTTTTCAAAAGTGATTTTATGGTAGGATAACGGAGTCTTTTTCATCTCTATGTAATTATTGCCCATTCTTCATGCCGACTTGTTTTGATTTAGCAAGATTGGTAGATTTTTTTGAGCCTGAACTAGCTGAACCAGCGGTCAAGCTGATATCTTAGTCAGATTTTAAATCAATCGCTCAAATCAATCAATACAGGCTTTTTGTATAGCTCATTGCAGCAACACAGTAGTTCAAAGTGCTCAAAATTTGAGTCTTGACCTTTACTTGACTATATAAACACCTTTATTTGTTCACTTTCTTTGAGCCATTTCTTTGAGTGGATTTGTAGGTGAACTTGAATTACTATATCACCCAAATGTTCCTGAAGTCGAGGCCACAACAATGACTAGACATTTTTCTTTAGTCTATTCTGTTAGAGAGCAGAATTCACAGCTCCTTCCATAACTTTTGCCTCATTGGTCTAAGAATATCTTCTCTGAAAACTTGGGGAATGTTTGGGATATTGTGAGACAGGCTTTTGCCTTTTTTTGCCTTAAAACTCTTCCACAGAGGTTAGTTTTGCCCAGTCTTTTTTTTTTTGTTAATTCATCAACAATGAACTTAACTTGTACAAGTAAAATCTGTAGTGCTTTAGATGTTGTTCCGGGTCCTTTAGTTGCCTCCCAGTTGAGTTATTGATACTCTCTTGGTGTAATTTTGATAAACTGGCCTCTGCATGGAAGGGTCACCACCTTTCCCACTTTTTCTGTTTGGGAACAATGGCTCTCTCTATGGAGTAGAGTTGAATTAACGTACTTCATCTGTACATTAATTTCTCTGAATTTCCTAAATGACGTGATGCTTTTTGAGATCTTTTGGCCTACTTTGTGTTGTCAGATAGATTCTGTTCAAGTGTTTTCTTTCTTTCTGACAGTATGGCAAGAATCACGCCTGGTTGTGCCTTTGGAACAATAAAACAAACTAAATATGTAATTTTGATTTCGCAAGAGGCAATTCTTTTTCGCAGATATTTTTCATACCTGTCTGTGCCACCATAAGACACATCAGATTTTCCACAGAAAATGGCAAATAAAAGAGTAAAACTGTATTAGTTACTACTGTTTGCCTTTCTAATGTTTTAACCATTGGGATGTCTCCATGTTTTATTCTGTTTGGGCCTCAATATTTACTTAGCTAGAATATTCAGACCTACTTTTTTTTCTCTCTGGCACTACTCCTCACTCTGCCAGGTCTTTAATTAATCTGAACTTTCTGATGAGCTCTAACTTTGATTTCACCGAGGTACTCTGCCCAGATGCCCAAGCCAATCTCACTCGGACTTCTCTTCATACTTTCAGATCATGTTTGGAAGACCGCCACTGTCTGCCGTCCGCCCAGCATCAGGTGTGCGACTGGTCTTCGACTCATCCCTTGCCCAACTTGAATTTTTCATCCCCTTCAGCCGCGGGTCTCCGTGTGCCGATCGCCATCTGAACGTCGCCGCTCTGCCAAAATCCCGACAAGGGGCTGCAGATGCAGATAGTGACACAGTGTCCCTTCACCTCTCTGGCAAGGTTATACGCCACCTCCCCACCAGGCCATCTGCTGGCTCCAGAGCAGGTGCCAGTCTCTCATCACGACCAGCCACATGCCTGCAAGACACGTCCCTCCTCTGAGACGTTGTGCCTGTTTTTTGGAGGCCTTACTTACACCTCCTTGCCTTCTGTTTTCCAACTGTGTGTTTTTGTGCTAATCAACGGCCGGTGCCAAGGGGAACCGATGAGGTAACATGTTGTAAAAGTAAAAATACAAAGTCCCACGCTTTCGTACAACATGGTATTTTCTATATTTCAGCATGTTGGAGAAGCACACATCAAGGTCGCTAGATGAATTTTGGCAGATAAAATGACACAAAACAGCACATATGAATGATGCATGGTTTAAAATTTGTTCTTTAGAATAAAAATCTTGTTTTTTAGGCATTAATTAAACTCTAGTGCCTTTAAAATTCAAATAACATTTTGTTCCCACTGCTACAGCATAAAATGTGGCTAGAATCACAACAAAAAGATAGATTTTCTAAACATGTACTAAATGAAAAGTCTAATTTTAAAACCTAAAGAGATTTTACAACTAAGTTAATCGTCTAGTTTATGTTTTTATGAGGCCAAGTCAATTATATTTTTTCGTTTTCAACACTGATGAAAAATTAAGAATGATACTTTGCTCATTCATAAAGTATAAAGTAGATAGTTTGCAGCCAAAATACATTCATTTGCCCGTTTAAGCGTTGTGCAGTTGGTGCACTTCTGTTGTAGATATTCAATGCAGATGTTACATAAAAACTTACAGAAGAACTGCTAAAATAACCTTTGCTGAATGACTTTACAACTACTCTAATTTTGGTTTCATAAGAGCCACCCTAGAGGGGCAAAAAAGGGATCTGGAGTAAACACTAAAAGTTTATCTTCACAGATGTTTGAATGATATTATCTGAGATATTGCACAAAGAAAAAATTGTTTCTGGAGATATTAAGATGTTGGATATGTTCTTCAAAAGTCTCTTTAAAAGGGACAGCATTGTCCAAATGGGGACTAATGCATAGAAGCCACATTTTAATCAGACATTTTTTGGGAAAAAGAAAGAAAAAATTTGCTTCAAAATGATGCAGTATTTTCTTGTTCTATCGCATGAAATCCCAATGTAAGATGCTTACAACTACAAGCTTTAGCTTGTAGTTGTAATGTGACAAAATGCGAAAGCACCCCAGAGATATGAAGGCTTTTCCTTGGCTCTGCGTTTTAACGTCTGAGCAGCCAACAGCGATGCCGCGAATGACTGATGTTTGGTCGGACAAAAGGGAATCCAGCAGAATGCACAAACAGTCAAACAGAGACTTTGTCTTCATCTGTTCAAAGCCGGACAGACAAGTGCAGGCAGAAGACCACATCAATACCTCCCCCGTCAATCAATGCTGGATGAAAGAAATCTCCGGTTGGATGCCACTGGGAGCAGAAGATGAAGGCGCCAATTTGACTGATGACATTTCAGCGGACATTAGCATTTTAGCCGCTTTTCAGCCGCAGCCCCGTCAATACGTTCGCCTCCAGCACGCGGACAGACGGTGCTTTTCTCTCGGTCTTAAATTGCTATCCCCCCGTCTTTTATTTCATTAACTCAGATGTCAGCCGAAATGAGCGGCTGTAATTTGCTTGTTTGCTTGCAGACGACTCCTCTGACACGGATGGTACATCAGAGCGCCAATCGCCTCTGCCAGAAAGGAGGCGCCGTTTTAAAAAAAAAAAGAAGCTCTTGCGCTCCATTACTCAAGCATCTTGTCACTAACTTGATACCTTTAGTTAAAAAAAGCGAGATGAAAGAAAGCCTGGAGTGACACACGAGAGCTTTAAACAAGATACATACACTTCTCTGATCTCTCTCAAAGTTAAACACATACTGTTCCACTTTTGTTTTTCATTAAAGTGCTTTGATGAAACCCATTTGCCTAGAAGTCTCCCCCACCACATCAGAACTTTTGAACACAATAATTTAAAGCCATCCCGTCGAAGCCAGGCTGCCTCTCGTGCGCTCGGTGGCGTGCGTCGCACTTACTGGGGAGGACTTTTGACGGAGAGACAGATGTTCCCCACTCTGTTCGAGTCCTGGAGCTGCTTATGAGGCGAGCAGGAAGCCCCAGTGATAAATGGGGCATCAGAAGAGTGCAGAAACCCACACAAAGGAGCAGACTCACCGACTTTCAGTCTTCAGAAAAGGGGTTAACCGTGCCTGACAACACGTTCTGCAAACCGCAGCAGCTCTTATCTGGAGATTCCTAAGCACTTCCAGAAGTTTTGTCCGCAGGAATTTAATCACATGCTATTTAATGCCCTTAAGGTCAACTGTCGAAATGAGTCACAATCTCAACAATGGGGCTTTAGTCCAGTGCTGATGAGTTAGATTTGGATAGTTTTGGGGCCAAAACAGAAGTTGTAAGTTTTCTAGGCACATAGTGTAATTTTATAGCATAAACAAGTAACTATCTTAACTTCAGTTGTTAAGACAATGCTATGTATATCAAATATGACTTGAGAGAAATTTAACACCTTGACATTGGGCCTCTGTTTCTTTAAAAACTTCTGCACTTTCTGAAACTCTGCCTGTAAGACGTCATCACAACATCACTCCTCTTTTAACACTGTAACAACTTTTTTAATCAGCATAGCACCAAGAAGTAGCTTGTGAAATGAGCTCAGCAGATGTGCAGTTCCACCTGTTTGCTAATAAATGCTGGCTAGTCTGAAGGAGCAGAGTGGGGGAGTCATGACAAAGGACTGCACTGTGAGGCAGAAGCTCAGAAACTGCAGGTCCAAGCGGGAGCTGTCATTGAAGGTGGTGCTACGTCCAACCAGGCATTTTGCACAGTTCCATGGTTGCCATGGGAGATTCAAGGATTTCCCAAATGTACATGAAAAAAATCAAAGCAACACTCCAGGTATGTTTTGATGAAGGAACATCATAAAATGAAGTAAGGCTCAAGAAAGTTAATATTATGCCTATTTTTAACTATTGCACAGTCTTGTACAGTCTCTACAGTATATCATTATTATTGTTAACCTTATTTTTACATTGTTGTTTTTAACTATTTAAGTGTTTGTGTGAACCTTTTCATCTGTTGCTGCTATTACACCTTAATTTCTGACAATATGTTGACTACCCTGGTCAAGCATGTAAAAAAACCACAACAGTCGTTCAAATGGTTCAAAGAGAGCAATTAGGAAATCTAAAAATAAAAGTAAAATAAATAATACAGCATGATGTCACTCAGAGAACAAAAAATAGAACCGCTCTAATGGATCAAGCACATTGTCACGATACCCGATCTAGAATTTTTTTTCAATATCAGGACCGATACAGATATCAATATTGAATCGGTGCGTCTCTAGTTGCAATGGGGAAAAATAGATTAAAAAGTGAATACTTTTACAGGGCTTGGTAATGTTTCTCTGCAGAAGCACACAGTGAGATAGCAGCATTCCACCCCCTATAACTATCCTCATCTTTCTGCTGCTCTAACACAATGTGCATCTCACCCGCCCTCAAGAGATAGAGAGAAAAGGACCGCATGTTACCCAGACATTCGCTCGCGTACCAACACGGCAATAAATGTCACCCCGCTCCCCGCCCGCTCTCTCCCCTCAGATAACGGCGAGCACACAGATGAAAGCCCCAAAAGGAAATATCACAGGTGGATGCATTTGTTGTGTTTGATAGCATCAGCACGGAGAGGACAATACAGATACAAAAAAAAGGGCTCAAGAGGAGCATTCACCGCAAACTCATTAGTACAAAAGAAGCACAAACACGGCAACTGATTGATCGCGGCCGAGCCGTCTGCGCTCGCTAGCCCCTTTAATCTAGGGGAAAACTGTAATCTGTAATCTTGCATTGGTTTGGATGATGTTTGCATCATTTGGGAGGAAAACGCTCCAACAGCTGGATAATGTGAAACGGTTGGAGAGAATCAGATTCTGCGGATCAGGAAGCCGTTTAAACTTTTAGCCGTCTGAAAGGAGAAGTTTGCCAGGGTGATATCAGTTTGCAAATCCCTTGTAGATAGAATGTGATTAAATGCTTGGTTCATGACATAAGGTTACTGTAGACCTACTGTAGGGATAGTCTGGTGGGAGAGATTCCTGCTGTGTGATAAAAAAATAAATAAATAAATAATTAAATTATGGCAGGATTATGTAAAAATCAACGTTTTTGAACATGTTACAATGTTATCCCCTTATCATAACCATACCTGGAATGTTGCCTTGATTCTTTCATGCATATTTGAGAAATCCTCTAATCTCTCGTGGCTACCATTCAGCTGTGCAAAACATCTGGCTGAACCTATCTCCGCCTTCGAGGACAGCAGCCCTCCCACTCAGCTCCTTGGCTTTCATGAAGCCTCCTGATACAAGCACTTCTGTGTCATTTTATACATCGTGAAACTGTCCCATCTCGTTATCACCGGCAATGTTTTTACAGCAAACTTACCTCAGCAAACATGATTTGAGTGAGATCGTTTGATACGACACGCACAAAGCTTGGAAGAGCAAAGCCCAGGCAGAGTTCTCAGGTATTACCGGATAACAAAAAAAGATTTATTTTTTAAGCTTCCGTTCACGTCTGACTCTTTCACTTTTTGAAAAATAGAATACACTTTGAAGCAGGTTAATCTGAGAAAATCCTTGAGGGAAAAAAAAAAAAAAAAAAAAAAGAAAGGTGTGAGCACTCAACATTCTGCACTGTTAACTTCTTTTGTTGCCTCATGCATTGCAGTTTTGGCCTCATCTCCCAAGGCTTTACTGGGGCACTGGGGAAAAGAATCCCCTTTCCACTCCCTTCTTTTTACGCACAAAGCACCTTTTTGTTCACACCTTAGGGTCTCATAGAAATCTCTCCTACCTGCTTTGACAGATGACACTTTAAAGTAATTTACTACAGTCTCCTCATAGCCTACAGTATCGAAATGGGGGTAATGTGACACCAGCATAAAATATCTCCAAAAAGGAGACCACTCAGTTATTCTGCTTTGATCAACTGGGCCCAGCAGGTTTTAGAATCACAGCAGGGATGGGGTGCAATCAGTGACGGAATGTCTTAAAAAATTGTTTGGTAACAAGTAAATCTGGATTATTTCCATTTTTATTAAATATCAATATTTGTTGAAGAATCAAGTTACTTTTGTAGAACATTTTCCAATTCCAAATAACACTGGCTAATGACTGAGTCAATGAATAGACATGAAATTTGAATTATGATGATGCACAATTTAGCTCTTCCTCAATTTAGTAGAAATTATAGTGAATGTTATATTCAGTTTCTCTTGTGCCCATTAAACCAGAAAATTTAAATTCTAAATATTCAAAATAGTTTCTCTGTGTTGGAAAAAAGTTCAATACTCCTGTATGCTAGAGAACATGACTTCTGTCATGTAAATTTAGCAGGGTTAAAGTTTGAAACTGGCCAATAAAAGCAGCAACAGGGACCGAAATTATAATTTAAGTAGCTTAAGCTAATAATAATAGTAATGTGCAATATAGTGTTATGGAAAATTGACTTCCCTGAGCTTTGTATATGGTAAAAACGTTAAAGGATTAACAGAGGAGCAATGTGATGACTTCCTGAAGGCAAAGTTTCATAAAGACCAGGAGCTTCTTAAAGAGACAGAGGCCCAATTTCAAAGCATTATATTATAAAGTATTTTAAGTTCTTTTAAGTCATATTTGATATATAGCTTTTTCATAAGTGAAAGTAACCATTACTTGATTGTGCTACAAAACGGCACTGTGGCTGGAACACACATAATACTGTCCCTTTAAGGAAGGTCAAGTTTGTGTTATTCTCCTGTCAGTAAAAGTTAAAACAATACCATAAAACCTAATTTTTGCATTTTTAATTAAAAAACGTTCATAAATGTAGATTTTTGTGGCTGTCGAGCACTTTCAAGTTTACAATGTTGGTTCACGTGGCGACAGTTTTTGACACATCTCCCGCCCTTGGATACCACATATGAGCTGACATCCCGTTCAACCACCCAACTTTACTATTTGTTTTTTATAACTTTCTTTAAAGTGTCTTAGATTTAATTGCTAAAGTGTAATTTGACACCAGACGTACAGGTTGAATGAAGAGACAACTATTTCACTCTTTTAAACAACACACATTTAATGGTGTTGTTTAATAGAGCTAAACACCAAGTGCATGTTTAGTGAGCTGCTTCTTCTTAATGTGCAAATATGACTTATAAAAAACATTAGATTACGCCTACTCACTAATAATCCCAGCTACACGGCTCAGTTAAAGTCTCCTGCCTATTGTGCCTTTAATGAATGGACATTTTTTACAGTTCATGAAAGTTACCAGCGTTCATTAGGGTAACTGGGAGTCCCAAAATGGAAAGTATGTAGTTATATGATTGGTGCACATGGAAATAAAGAATACCAAGTTCAGAAGACAGAAAATCAGACAGTAGTCAATAATGAGAGATTAAAGGGGCAAGGTAAACATATCTACCCTCACAAAAATACAACAAAACGTTGTTTAAATCTAGATAACAGTTTGATGGCAGTTCAGTCATCTCCATGACAACCAGGTAGACTTCATTCTCTGATGACCTTGAGTTAAAATAGCTGTTGACATGCTTTAATTTTCTCCTACTTTTTAACCAGGCTTCAGCATAAACATCTATCTTCCTCTCTCTGTTCTTTCTCTTGGCAGCGCCCGAGTCTTTTTGTTTGTTTCTTGGCAACAAAGTGTAAAAAAAAAAAAAAATGAGGCTGGACGCAAAAAACATGATGAGAAATTGTTTGACATCCAAACCTTTGAAAACTGCAGGGAGTCATTTTGATTTCTGTTTGAGCTTTGCAAGTTACATTGGACAGGTAGTTATTTCTTTCACACATGAAGATGAGATACTTAGAAGATTAAACTACCAAATGGTGTTTTGGACTTTTTGGCATTTGTGGCATCTTTTGACATTTAGAATTTAGAACAATTGAAAATTGCATAACCTCCATTACTTTCTACAAATTCTAATTGTAATATTTCCATGGTGTCTTTTCTTCGATTTACTTGTCATCTGAAATTCATCACATTTAGCTCGAGACCACTCATCATCATCTTCCTCTTTTGGAGTTTCCCTTCGAGGGACGCCACAGTGAATCATCTGTCTCCATTTACTCCTATCCTCTGCATCCTCTAGCCTCACACCAGCTAACTTCATGTCCTCTTTCACCACCTCCATAAATCTCCGTTTTGGTCTTCTTCTCCACCGCCTGCTGCCCTGTGGCTCCAGTCTCAGAGTCCTACCATTGTAACTGTCTCGCCGCTGAACATGTCAATCTGGTCTCTCTGACTTCATCTCCAAAACATCTAACATGAGCTGATGGACTCATCCACGATCCTATCCGTCTTCATCAGTCCCAAACTGAACCTTGGCAACCTGAACTCTGAAACGTCCAGTTCAGCCTCCTGTCTTTTCCGTATAGGCAATGTCTCTGAACAATGCAACGTCGCTGGTCTCACTGCTGTCTTGTACAACGTTTCCTTTTATTCTTGCCGATACCCTGTTATTACACCTGACACTGTTCTCCCAACATTCCGACCTCCCTACACTCTCCATTGCTCTGGACCATTGACCCTACTGCTTGAAATGCTCTACCCTGTTTCCTTGTAACATCTTAATTCCTTTTGTACCCTTTTCATTTACACACACACACACCCACACCCCCCCATGCACCCACGCACACACACTGTATATTCTGTCGCGCTATATATATGTAAGAGTCACATACGTTTTTAAATGTCAGTAGGTTTAGTTACAAGTAAGAAAACATGAACCTATTGCAAACTCAAACATCGGAAAGTCCAACTCATCACAGAAGAGAAATTGCACTTTGACATTGATGTGGTATTTCTGTCAATTTTTTTAATGAAGTCTTGGATCCTGCTGTTTTCTTTGAAGAGCATCATTTTTATTCCTACACAAACACAAACCTACAGCCTTTAAAATGAAATAGAAATGTTTGTGTGTGAGACTCTGCCAGTCCTGATTGTGGGTGTAACAGCAATCAGCTAAGAGTCCTCAGAGTATTCCACTCCCAAAAATCAGCTAGTCCATCTCTTGACATCCCTTTGTATGACAAACAACATCTTCAGAAAAAAACACTGCTGCAATCAGCTTTACATATATATATATATATATATATATATATATATACATATATAGAGAGAGAGGGTGATGATTTAAACAACCAGTTTGCTCTTTGTTTTCCTCTTACAGTGCGTCAGCTGACACATTTGCATATTGATCATCAGTGGCCGTCAAGAACACTTGATTGAGCATCTGGAATGATGATATTATTCACACATATTCCACTGTGAAAGCTCTGTAATAAACACAAAGAGAGTCAACCCTCTCCTCACTGGTTTGATTTTATTTTTTGTATTTTTTCATGTCTCTCATATTTAAATGCACAATCTCCTTTACCCAATTCGCAACCGTAGAGAACAATTGCCGTCTAAGAGCTGCGTATTGTATCAACAATATGATAGCAAGTAACAAAGGCGTAATTACTGCCTGCTGGATATGATGAGGAGTAATTAGCTTGATCGTGGAGAGCCACTGATGGCAAGTTTGTATAGCGGTAACTTGTACCCCATTAATGGAATGAAACACGTGTATTTTTCTGATGATTTCACACTCGAGTGCAATAGAAGCAAATGTTAATCGGTTTGTGTAGTTCACAGGTGCTGTGCCACTCTGATAACTTCTATCAGTTATCGGAGTGGCACCAACAACTCCTGCATGAGTTGTTGGTTTCTTTTAGAGGTAGACTAATGAACAACGAAGGGTAAAATGTATAATGTGAGGTCTGTTGGGTGTCGGCTTTGTAAACTAATGGGCGTCCAGGTATTTGACAATAAAACTTGACTGGAGAGCGTGACATTTATAAAATACTTTCAATATAGCAAAACCCTGGGCTTTAGTACGAGATGAACCAAGACTGTAGCTACATTTCCATTAACCGTAGATTATGCAAAGTGAATTTATGACAATAAATTAACTTAACGGAAATACGGCAATTATAGTTCCCGAAAAAAAGTCGTTGCAGTACGATGAGGTGGTTTCTCGGCCGTATTGAAATAGATGTATTTTGCAAAACTACAATGGAAGCACTTTTTTCGCCTCACACAAGTCCCATGATCAACAGCCGGATGTCACTACACTGAAGATGACAGTAAGCAGTAACAAGAGCCAGACAATGTGTAGATGGCTCCACCAGAGCTCTAACAGCATCGCTTAGTTCATAAAACGTGCGTCATTCAAACATGTTAAACCCACATGTGTTATGTAAAATCACAGACAATTTCCCCAAAACGGCGCACACGTAGCTGCTCCCAGGTATAACAGACTTGTCGCTCCAACTTGTCGCTGAGTAAGATGCCGCCGTCTCCTCTGGTGGCTGATAGATGATGAGCGCTGGCGCCATGACTGAATTATGAATATATCTCATGTAATAGCTTACAGCAGTCCCTGCTAAGATTTTTAACAACTTATCGTGTGTTCACATGTAATTTAAAATGTATTCCTTATTTAATGGAAACACTTGAGAAATTCTGTTTTTTCCAACATTAGCAGAATATAGACAAAGATTTGTGTACATTTGTAATAGGAATGCAGTTTGAATCACTGGTTTTATTCAAGACTCATGACTTCTCTAAAAATTGCGCTATTTTAATGAGTTAAAATAACTTATTGGCCCTCTTTTCGCTGTCAGAAGAAGAAGAATTTATTGTCATTGTCGAAAAAGGCCGATTCAATAATTAAAAATTTTACATATGTGAATAAAACCTGTATTTTGATACTATGTCAATTAACATAATTTTCTTATATACCTTGGACACTATAATTGAACTATGCTAAGCTACTACTTGTTCTCTCATTGCAGAAAGCAAGATTCTATTTTAGTACAATTGAGTTTTTTGGCTTAAAATTCCATCAGTGTCTAACTCTCGCCAGCTTAGACAAAGTTAAACAGGTTTAATTTTATCCATTTATCCTGCATTGGTTGTTGTGTTCCACAATATGGAAAAAAGATAGGATTGTAGGATTGGGCCATAACATGGTAAAACTGTAAATATTCATCAGAAATTAGAAGAAATTATTTATTTATAACCTGTCAAGGGGCTGCAGATGCAAATTAGCTTATGCTACAATCTGGTACGGCACATCAAATGGCGTCATTTATGTTTGAGCCGTACATTGTCCCTTTCTGAATAAAGTTTATTGTTATTTTTGAGGCTCAGATAACCCTCAGTTAAACAAAGTATCATCACTCACTAGAATATACAAAGACATTTTCACATACATACATATGTGCTTAGTTTTTACAGAACTTCTACAATTTGAGACTTCAAGTCATTTTTCGCTAATTTATCTCATGGCAAGAATGTAAATCAAGGTAAAAATAGATTAAACACCATGAGAATTCCCCATCTTATATACATATTTTAAAATACATTACATATTCATGAGATCTAAACGATGCAACCTTTTCTAGGAAATGATTTGACGACGTCTTAATGGTAAAAATGGATTCCGCTCAACATCTTTTGGGACTGCTTAGCCTTACCACTACGCATGGTCTTGTCACAACAAAATGGGGGAACGTTTTGTGTCGGGCGTTTCACAATATGAGCTTTTGTCCAGAATTTTTCTTTGCACCATTCTGCAACCGATTCTGTCTGAAGAAGGTTGTCCGTAGACTCTCGGTGAACGAGGTTGTTATCCTGGCCGGCTTATGGAAAGTCCTGCTGAGAGTTGACACTTGCTCCTCCAGGCTCTGTGATAGCCTTCTCACTGAATCAACAAACAGCCGTGCACTCTTTCTCAATCTTCACCAGAGATTCCGCCGCTTTTACAGCTCTGCCCTCCGGGTCAAAGTGTAATCCATTGCAACACTGTTGCAGTTAACTCTCCTCCTTGTTGATCTGTACATTCTTCTTTCCGGATGACCGGAAACTATTCCGGACCATTACCTCCGAACAAAGCGAGCGGACAAAAGGAGAGCGAACGATTGAGGAGGCATGGTGGAGGCAGGTGGATTTATATGACTGCGTGTGTGTGTGTGTGTGGGTTTGTTTGCGTGTACCCATGCGTGCGCGGTCCCAGAAATCCGACAACGTTGCAGATGCATTGCCAGATTTCCACCGCGGATTCCTTTCCCCAGCTTTTGTCATACTTTCACAGGCGCATGTGACAGACGCGGTGTGGTTTGGTGCCAGTGTGTGGGTATACATTTGCTTTTCCCTCTGTGGATGTGTGTGGTCACCATGTCTTTCTATTTTTTACCCTCAGCATTACAGATCTCTCCACAATTCATCGGAGTCTCCAAATTTTTGCTCCTTTTCTTTCTTCCACGTTGTAATTATAAGCTTTCCTCTGTTCCTATGTGGAAACAGTGATTATTTCACTTGAATTACCCAAATAAGTTATTCTAACTTATAACCCTCATGTCACCGCAAGAAAAATACGAAGCCCGGATAAATTGTGAAGAAGGGAAAAAAGAGCTTGCAGATGAAATATGTTAATAAGCTGCCAAGGCACGAGCACAACTTCTGTTTAATGGCACAACACTGTAATTTAGCCCTCCAGAGGAGAGAGAGAGATGAGCATCTTCATCACCACAAGTCCCCCTGTCTGAGAGAAGGATCCAGGCAGACAGGCAGCATTAAACCGCCAACGAGAAACTGAGAGAAAGCCTGGCAGTCCCCACCTCCCATGCACATTATCCCTTCAACCAGTGGAGAGGCAATCAGCAAAAGAGGGGATAATTTCTTTGAAATGCCTTAACATAGGCCAAAGGAAAGTAAGAGAAAAAAGGAAAGGGGAAGTTACTAAAATAAAAAAAAGGGAGAAAATGTGCAAATGTTCGGCATGAAGCAGTGAATGAGTAAGTGATGCAGAGCGTTAGCTGCAGCAGCAGGAGGTTAGAGTAAAAGTGGCGCATCAACTCAATGAGGGGGCGCCCAGCCGACAGATCGCATCCCTCTCTGGGCTGCATGTTGCAAACTATTCCAAATCCATCAGCTGGTTGAAATCCATCAGTCGCCACCTCACAGACCTCGACTTCGCTTCTTCTAAAGTCTCCGCGAGGGTCCAAAGCAAGAGCCTTTTCTTTTCCATGCCATTAGAACAACTACTGTGTTTCCAAAGATAGGGTAAACATCTGACATCAACATCTCTTCACCATTCGGCAATGACATCACGCAAATGAGCGAACTGATTGGCTACTTCGGAAGGGTAATCCCAAAGATTGGGGCACGGCGAGGTCACGATGACAGCTCTGGGCTTAATGCAAATAGAGGAAGCAAAAGTTTCATGATGGGATTGCCTCCAGCTAGCCAGCGCTGTCAACACCAGACATTTTGTTTTGCATACAGCTTCCACCAAATGAAATGGCCTCATTAAAGTGTGGGCTGCGTGCGGCAATCAGAGACGATGGGAGTGATTGGGGAGAGAAAAAAAAAAAAGGAAAAAAAATTAAGCGAGAGACAAATTGACAAGCATGCGCTACTCAAACATGTGCATGTGATTTGAGCTGTAGACTGCATGGAAATCAGAATACTCAATGAATTTTTCAAGTGAATATTTTGAATGACTGAAAACCTGCCTTTCGGATACAGTGCAGCAGAATATCATGAATTACACAGACAAATCATCCATAACATTATAACCACCTGCCAAATGGTTTGATGCTTGCCCATTTGCTGTTTTTAAAAGCCTTAAAGATCACAGATATCCATTGTAATCTGCCATCAAGATGTTTCTATGAGACACTAAGTCAAGGGTGTCCAAAGTCAGTCCTCAAGGGCAGGTATGTTTGTTTTAGTTATCTCCCTGGTTCAACACATTGGTAGTAACAGCATGTCAATGTTCTGGAGAGTCATGCTAACAAGTCATTATTTTATTCAGGTGTGACAGACGAAGGAGAGATCAAAAATATGCAGGATATTGACCTTTGGACACCACTGCTTCAAGTCTTGAACTGAGGACACCACGGATGTAATTTAATACTTGATTTGATTGACTTTTGGGAAACTCAGAAACAGAGACTTCAACCTCAATGTTGTGCTCCTTAAGCTATTCTTGTACCATTTTTTGCTTAGTGCATATTGTTCTTGAACAATGTTTCCATGAAAGGGTGTCCACAGCATACTTAAGCATGTGTTTTTAAGTAAAAATCCACATGGAAAGGTCCCAGGTTTTCCTTGCAAAACTATTATTTAAAATAAACTATTTAGAATTTCATATCATGTTAAAATGTTATTCCCTCATCAAAAACATGCCTAGAGTTTTGCTTTGAGTCTTTCGTGCATATTTGAGAAATTCTTGAATCTTCCGTGGCAACCATTCGGGGGTTTCATATTTACCCAAAGTTCCGCCTTGGAGCTTTCGGTTCCCAGCCGAACTTCTGCCCCCCTGAACCTCTCCCCTGTGTCTTCCCCCAACACAGCTCCTCCAGACTAGCGGCGGCAGCAATTAGCAAACACCTGGTGGAACTGTGCATCTGCTGAGCTTATACAAACCTCACTGCTGGAACTCTACTAAGAACAGTTGTAAATGGCATCATCATTATTGTGATGATGTGCTAAAGGGGGAGGGCATCTGAAAAAGCAGAAGCTTCTTAAAGAGACAGAGGCCAAATTTAAAGTCATTTGTAAAGTCAGGTTTCAATGATGGTGGTGGCGATGGTAGGAGTTCGCCCTGTAATCAGAGGGTTGCCCGGTGGCGCCTGTGCATGGCAGCCTCGCCTCTGTCAGACTGCTCCAGGGCATCTGTGGCTACAATGTAGCTTAGCAACATCACTATGTTTGATTAGGTGAATGACTGGATGTAGAGTGAGACGCCTTGGGATCCTCTGGTCTTGATAAAGTGCTATGTAAGTACAAATCATTTACCATCAGGGGTAAAACAAATGCTTTATACAAGTAAACAAACTTGTATAAAGTTAGTTTTGAAGCATTCTTATCTAAAATAAAAATTACAGCAGAAAATATGTGTTCTTTAATATTTCTGTGAAGGTTATTTATTAAAAGGGGAAATCTTTTTCTATGACAAAGCATTCACAATTTGACAATCTGCAAGAACCAATAATGTGTTCTTCTTGATTTGTTTTTTGTTATTTTTTGGATATGTTTGTTGCAACTGTTTTCAAATCCTTTGATCCCAAAATGCCATCTTTGATTAAGATGCTCCACCCCAGCCGTGGAATTGCAGTTTTGGTCAAAGGAGCTCATGCGCTGTGTTTTCCTTACTAAAACAAATCCTAAACAAAAAATAATTACCCACATCACTAACCGCTGGCCACACAACTTGAAAACAACCGAGTTGCACAGCTGCCTACAGAGCGGTGCCCTTTCATTTTCGCTTCCCCCTCCCTCCTTGTTTACATGAATCCACTTTGTTTACCTCACCCACTTTCAGTGATCCCCTCAAGTTGCACTTGTGTATGGAGGCTCGCGTTTCTCTTGTCGCCTATTAGCATACGTCACAGGACAGCGGAGTTTATTTGGAGGCAGGTGATCATCTTGTCTTCGTTCTCCTCAAGATAAAAGAGGTGTACAAGGATGATGGCAATCGCCCTGTGGTCACCTCTTTGTTTGCAACGGGGTTGATTGATAAGGCATGTCACCTGACGTCTGTGCTTTGTGTGTGAGTATGCGTGAATGCGAGCGAGTCGGAGGCTAAGACAGTTCATTTTTACATTCCAAATGATTTGGCAATTTAGAAACTAGTTGCACATATTTATGTAGCGAATCTCTTTATCTACTGAAATTTGCAATTAAAGGGGCAGTATTATGTGCTTTACAGGCACATAGTGCCATTTTATACCATTATCAAGTAACTATGTTAACTTTGGTAAATATAAAAATGCTATATATATGGATATGACTCAAAAGAAATTTGACTTTATGATTTATCACCTTGACATTGGGAATCTCTTTAAAAACTCCTGCTCTTTCTGAAACTCTGCCCATAGGAAGTCATCACAACATGCCTCCTTTATTAACTGTTTAACGTTTTACCAGCATTTCACTGAGAAGTAGCTTGTATAACTAGCTCAGTAGATGAGCAGTTCCACCAGGTGTTTACTAATTACTGCTGGCTAGTCTAAAGGAGATGAGTGGGGAAGCTATAAAGTGGGGCTGCTCTGTAAGGAGGAAGATCGGAAGCTTGGAAACCACAGCTGTGAAGAGGAGCTTCGTCCTCGAAGGCGGAGCTATGTCCACCCAGGCATTTTGCACAACTGAATGGTTGCTATGGTGATTGAAGGACTTCTCAAACATGCATAAGAGAGTCAAAGCAAAGCTCCAGGTATGTTTTTGATGAAGGAAAACTATTATAGCATGGTATACAGCTCAAAAAAGTAAATATTTAGATAATGCTGCTCCTTTAAAGGCAGAATTCCATTTCCGCGGCTATGATGGGACGATGCACACCCTCCACATGGAGGGCTGGAACCTTGACTTGTTGGCATTGATGCTTTCATCCAACTTTTGACTTTCATCAAAGAAACTAAACTCAAATCACACACCATGTGTGTCTTTACATTTCAAATGCATGTTCTGGTACAAGGCGCATAGCTGAGGATGATGACGGTAGAGCTCAACAACAAACTCCGGCTGGCTGGCTAATCAAAAGACTTAATAGAACCCCAGAGTCATATCCCTCACCACAATGAGGGTGGTGCAATGAGGGAGTCTAATTGCATCCCGGGGGCAGAGAGAACTTTTTATTTCAGCTGGTTATCTCTCTAAGATGAGTTCCATCTTGTTTACCATCTACGGATCGTCTGACAGCTCTGATCCGAACTCTTCACACATGAGCCCGTTTGACCAAAGGGGCCAGGTAAAAGATAAACCTGCTAGACACAGTGATGACTGTGACCTCTGTAAACACAGATAATCTGTGACTCAGATGGCCCTGTGGGTCCTGGGACCTGTATTGTTTGGGGAGGTTATCTGCAGCAGAAAACAGAGTCTGGACCCTGCAGGCATGGCAACAGGACAGTTAAGCTTGTGTGACCTTGCTTGCCGCCGCGCATGTAGAAACTTCAAAGCAGCGGGAGGTTAAAGGTTAACACATGACATGATAAAAGTCGTGTTTTTAACCTGATCAAACATGGAGTTCTACATTAGTAATTGTTTAAGTCTGTAATGACTGTTTTTAGGGTTATATGTATGGTAGGTGAAGGTGAAATAAAAAGGCACCCGTGTCATTTTTTTAGGAGAGCTGGGGCAATGTATTTTTAACGCCAGATTGTAATCGAGTAAAGATTTATGTATGGCACAGAGAATGGGACCAAAAAGCCATTCGTTCCCTGTATTTGCATTCAGTGGGTCTCGCTTATCAAACACAGGTACAGCAGAAAAACGGGTGTATGTCAAATTTAGTTGCAGGATCTACCAGTTTAGTCAAGGTCGCCATGTTTCAGATTAACACAAGGTTATGTGAGGGTGGAACAGAAAATTAGCATGGGTTACATTTGAATCAATTATGTTGATTGTATGAAAGTTCCATAAACTCAGCTGGGTCAGTGCTGTAGCTTAAATATGTTAGGCGATTAAAAATTGAGGGGTACTAATTTTGAGAAGATAGAAAATGTTGAAAAAATGTTCATCTTCTAAAATAGCAAATATCTTAAGTTCTATTTAAACACAAAAAATTTCACAAAAAAATTAAATACGGAAAAATCATTGAGACTTGACAGTTTACAGCAGCTGATATATTGTGCATGATGCAAAGGTTTTCTGGATTGACCAGATTTCTTTACGCTGGAGGTTTAGTGGCTCTCCTGTCAGTTTTAGTGCCGTCAATTTATTAATCACAGTTTGATGGCAGCACTTTTTGTCTCACTCCAACCATACATAGATAACATAGTTAATTGATTTTGCTATAAGAGGGCACCAAGAGGCTGGAAAACACATAATGCTGCTCCTTTAGTAAAATGCCACGGACAGTAAACCAAGAGCAGGAAAGTTTAAGGAGAGAAGTCGACTGCACAGGTAAGATTTAAAGCATGAAAGCACTAACACAAATTAATAAATTAAAATCCAAGATGTAAGTAAGTAAACAGAAAAATATAATAAAAGCATGAATGAAAATCAAAGCTCTCACACCAGGGGATCATAACCAGATTATTAATTTCCTCTATGACGTTGTTGCATCTAGATGAAAGCACACTTACGCATTTACCCTAAAATACATCAGCTTTTATCAAAGGTAAAAGGACCAGTGAAACTTTTAAGCTGCGCTCTAAAAGCATTGTGCCACGCTGCTTGGCTCCCTCAGCTTTTCCCCTCAAAATGTGAATATTTATTGGGGCCCAGAAAGCCTTCACAGCACCTCCATTCTAAACAGAGAGAAATCGAGCACTTCAGATTCTATCTATTTGATTCCACACGGCTCTAATATCACCTCTCTCAAATGAGGCTTTTTATTACCGCTCAGGGTGACAAGCTTTATTTGCAAGCTGTTTGCTGTAGCAAATCGTTATTGCTCCATGGCATTTCAATTGAATAAGATACCGACTTATTGTATCATTCACTGGTCCCCAGACGTGACTCCACTAGAAAATAAGATATTGAAATTGTGGTTTTTAATAAAAGTGGCCCAAGATATGATTCTACCTGAAGTTGATAAGGCGCTTCCAACAATGGCGTGTGAAGAATGTTATTGCCAAACTGATAGCTGTTTATCTTGAGCACACAAAATGTCCGCACATACAAGGTGGGATTTTCTTAAAGGTCTCAAACAAGCGTGTTGTCCCTCACAGTATTGTTTGATTTTTTTTTTTTGTTTTTTATATATAGTTCCCTTTTGAATACCAGTCAGAACAGTACTGCAAATTCAGTAGTTGTGTTTCCATTAAAAATGTGTGCAAAAACACAATTTCACAATTAGTGTTTCCACTAAGTACGAAACGCAATTAAAATCACACGTGACTAAGTTTGTTCCTTAAAAACATGCGGCACCATCATCCTCCAACTACTTCCTGTCGCCTTCTTCCTTGTGGTTTGCACCAGCAGCAACTTCCGGTTGTTTATCGTGTGCCTCATGTTTTCATTACAGTTTTGAGAAATAAATCAATTTCGGCCAAAAAAACCCACCTCATCCAATCATAAGACTGACAGAATCTTCAAAATTGGCTTGTTTCCATTCAACAAATTTATTTTCAAAAAAATGACAAATTTGTCAATTATATGTTCAATAGATAGTATTCAAAAAAACAAGGTCCTGCCTAGAACACCGAATCCTGCCTCAGTTTCTCTTCTACAGTTTTAACAACCATCTTGAAGGGTTTCAAAACTTTGATCAGTCAGTCTAAGAGTAGTAAAAAAAAAAAAGCCTACTTTGCAGCATAAGGTGCATTGCCCTTTAGAGGCATATCAACAAACTTCAAATTCCAAGTCTAAATTTATCACTTGCTACTTTTGGACAAAGAAATGGAGAAGAAAAAGCCAGAGAGCTCAAGCAAGGTTTCATCACAACACCCTGTGGGCCACACTAGCAACTGGCAGGGCGTAGCTAAGGGGCAATTTAGGACTTTACTACTGTCAAGCCCCGGGGAAACGAGACAAAAAGTGTAATCCGAGTATATAAGAGATGTCGGCTGTAAGGTATGCAAGGGAAAGGGCACGAATACCTGAAAGTTTCTAACTCCCAGAATGCCGGAGGATGGATTCTTGTTAAAGGGACGGATTGGATTTTTTTCAGGCGAGATGTTTTGTGAAGTAATCAGCTGTAGTTCCCTTACCTCTGCTCGATGTTATATCATTGCGAGCTTGCCAAAATGGAAATAAATCCTCAGAGTAAGCTGGTTGTTAGCGGCTCCCTTATCTATCATATGTCTAGTAAGGGAGCCATTCCTGATAATAACTTCACACAACCTGTCTTCGGAAATATTCAAACAGTCCCTCTTGCTAATTCTCGGTTTAGTTCAAACAAAAGAAAATAAAAGAGGAAAGTTGTTTAGAAGGGCTCACTCTTTGATTTGGTTTATGGTTTCATGGACACGTTGGGGTTTTCTTCTATTTTGTCAACACTCTAGAAATACCATACACAGGAAACAAAGATGATCCTCAATTTAGGACTTTTAAAATATGAGTTATTGTGAAGAACCTGTCATGTCATGTAAAACCTAAAAGAAAGGCAGTTTGGTATTACACTGTTCACTGTTTAAAGCTGTTTACGTTACATTCCTGCACTGAGCATAAATAGCAATTCACTGTTCAATCTTAACTCAATGTTTCCTTGATGCTAAAGTACAGTGTTCCTGCCGTCTTCATCTTCCACTGATGTTCTGTGAACTGACTTCGTCTCAGTTTAAAGTCTGCAATGAGCAGGTTCTTTTTCTTTCCTTGTGGCCTCTAATCCTAGTACTTTCAGTTGTCACACTGACAATCAAGACATTCTGCCTCACCGTGCATATAGCCATTGTTAATTAGCAACACTAGTCCCTAGAAAGACCGTTAACAGTTAGGATCAATAAGAAATACAATAAAGTGATGAAAAAAGATATAGAACAATGCACTTAAAACTACTGAATCAAAACAATTGTGATTTTTAAAAAATGAGTACAATTCTGGCTAATTTTTAGCCGATTCTAAACCTTGACATGAATAATGTAATGTCAGTTATGGTCTTAAAATCTCAAAATACATTGCATGTGCTGCCAGCAGCCTTAGCAACATTTGTTGCACAGAGCCTGCACACAGTCACAGTTTCATCAACTGTTCGGCATCATAATTAGCCTTTTTGGTTAAGATTGTGTACACAAAATGGAAGGAATGGAGCAGTTTACTTGCTCAAAGCCTCATTTAGCATACAGTAAATATGTAAGCATTCAAGAACAAAAATTAAAGGGTAAAGGGAACATTATCTATGTGTATTTACAACCATTTCTTATATAAAGAAAAATAAATGAAGGCTGATTGTGGTAGTGTAGATATGCTTATACCACACCCTAACCCATACCATGCAGTTTGTAGTTGTGTCGATTCAATTACCGCAAGTAAAAAAAAACAACAAAAAACAAAGCCAAGCCGAAGAAACTGCTTACACTTCCACAACAAATTAGAGTGAAACTTTGGAAATGGGATCTTACAAGTCTTATAGGTCTTCCAAGAAGTCTTACAGGCGTGAGGGATTTTGGTATTACTGAAGCGCTCAAAATAAATCTTCGGGTTTCAACATGATACGGGCGTGCTTTGTCATGGTTTGTAATTGATCATGTAACTCAGTTGAGCTCATCTCATAGCGTCACTCACCTGTCCAATACCCAGTGCCAGATTGTACATTTGCCTTGCCACAGCATTCCAGCAGTTTTTCCATGATTGAATGGAGCGTATGACCCAGTTTCTATTTTGACAACTACAATCCCTGCTTAAGCCTCGTCAGACCAAGTTTTCCAAGTTGCCTTCTTGATCCTGAAACATTGCGTGTCCTCTTATACTTCCTTGTCTTGTCTTACGTCCCAAAGTGAGTCTGCCACTCTGCCTTCTCTGACAAACCAACCAGCTCTTGATTCTGACTTTTGGAGCAATGTTCTAATCCCAAGGGAACTTGGCCAGAGTTTTGAAGCAACGTCAGATGCTCTCATCCAATTCTGGGATTTCCTCTGTTGTCCCTCTGTACCTGCAGCGCCGTCTCTGTCCAAGTAGGCTTGCTCCTGTAGGCTTTGAAGAGATCCTGCAAAGGAGGAAGAGACCTTTCTGGAGTGGAGACAAAGCTGGGATTGTCCATCAGTTCATCGTGAGCTGAACCAGGCCCTTCTGACCACAACCAGCAGGCAAGGTAGATGAAGTGTCTTACCCAAGGACACAATGACGGAAATGGAGGCTCATCCAGCTACAAGACAAACTTTTACCACTGTCAACACCGTCGCCACAGATCAAAGATGTGTCTTGTGATGCGAGTTAAACATCACAATGTCAGAACTTTTTTTTGTTGTTTTGTTTTTAAACAAACAACCTCTATGTTGCCATGATGATATGCATTCATTTTAGGTAAAGTCATGTTAGGTAAAAATAAACAATAAATCTTTGAGTTTCGGTTGCTGTCAATCATCTCCTATCTTGAGCAGCTGTAAGTAGGCTAGTCCATCATGCCTTTCCTTCCCTTTTCCTCTTACTACACTGACCGCTGCTTGCCTAGACTGACCGCTGCTTGCCTCAGGATACAAACTCCCAACCTCAGAAGTACTTCAAACCAGCCCAGATCAAAAGAAACGTAAAAAATTCATTTTAGTGCAAGATGAAAGACGGCACCAATTCAGTGAAACGTCTGTGTAATGTGGAAACACGTCTGCAAATGTCTCTACTACTAAACTCAAGTGTGTACGTTTTCTATGGTCATTTGATAGGTTTGAAAAATGAACGATGAACAGATCTGAAGGAAACTTAATCACTAACATACCTACTCATGTTCTGGTTGTCCACATGTTTATTTACTACTGCTTAAGGTGGCAGCCAGTATCTGGGTCTGTTCTCTTCACCACAGAGTTAAAGTCTGATTATCTCAGTTTATAGCTTCATTTATCTTTTCTCACACTGGATTGATGTTGTGGCTGAGAGCACTATGGTACACCACTTAACAAAAGTATTCATGACTTTGAACTTTTTTCAGCTTGCGATTTAGTAATATCAAAATCACAAGCTTCTATGGACTTTATGTGTTAGACCAACACACAGACACGATGGCATATTATGGCCATTGTAGATAAAAAAAAAAAAAGGAGATGTACATGTCTGGCAAAAAAACAAAACAAAAAAAAAAACAGAAATTTTGAGATCAAGCTCAGAAATGTTCTAAAACAGAAAAAAATCTTGAAAATTTCTGAGCTCCAAATGTCAAACATTTGCTAAGAAGAAAAACTCAAATGATGAGATTAGTCTTTTTAATTTTTTTTCTAGAAAATTTTTGCGTTTAATCTAAAGAATTTTGAGGTTATTTGGTGGAATTGACTTTTTTTTCTATCTACAATACACTTTAATACGTCGTCGAACAAAGTGTAACTGAAACAGGACAAACTGAGCCAATGCAGTTACAGCAGAAAGAAACTAATATTTTTGCAGGTCTTCGCAAAATGGCTTAAACACATTTAGATCGGATCGAGAGCTTCAATGAGAATACTTTTTTTTTTTTAACCTTTTCAGAAATGTTATAACACTGTGACTTCCTTAAGGCGGAGCTTCAGAAAGAGCAGGAGTTTCTTAAAGATACATTCCCAAACTTAGGAAGCAATTTTTTACTTAAAATTCATATTGATTTTTTTAAGTGATATATGTAGCATTTTTATAACAACTGAAGTTAAGAAAATTACTTGATTGTGCTACAAAATCAAACTATGTGCCTGGAGAACACTATAGACCTTTTTCACGACAACCGGAAGCTGCATCTGATAGGGCTGGGGTACTTCCTGTTTTATTGGCTGTATTTCAAGTACTCTAAGAAAAATGTTTCTCCTCCGGTCCTTTTCATCATCCTTACTTAATTTGCCAGCACTTTCTTTCACTGATGCGGAGGAAATCGCAGCGGCGAATTCGCCCAACAAACGTGTGAAAGGATCCAAGTTCTTCCACGAAGAATATATCCACAGCTA